>JAECUM010062795.1:0-19993 GCA_016617855.1 Megalonaias nervosa
ATATATATATATATAAAGTGATCCCGTGGTTTCAAAATATTTACTTATTTATTTGTCGTTTCGATATAAAACAAGGACAAGGGTTAAAATATCTATTAGGATAGAATTTTTGAGTAAAAATAATAACTTTGAAATTCTCTTTAAATTGTATTAAAACTAATTTTTCATTGGATCAATTTTTTATTAAATTATATTGGGAGTAAGTTCCACTAAAATATATGGAGATTAACTTTATTTACTAGAACAATATTATATTTTGATAAAGATTGCTGCCTTTACAAACAAGTACAAATCTTCTCTCCTGTATTATACATGCGTATGCTAACTCAGCAAATAACACTCAGTGGCAAAATTCCTAACGTTCTGTCTGACTTAGTAACCTAAGGTTCAACCGTTTTTCTGACACGAATATAATGCTGATTAGGCGGATTATAACGTAAAGAACATATTCGATTCCATCGGGATAGACTGAGCCTCATTCTGGTTTGGGACAGATACACGCGCTGCTTGCATGATACACTTGGTACCAACATCTTTACCAAATATGGCCAGGGGTATCTTGAGGCAATATAAATAATGCGCCGAGCCGCTTATATCTTCAGTTCGTTAGTCCCAGAATTAGAGAATTCGTCTATCTTCTTACAGCATCCCGTACCTCTTGCATTACCAGAGCTTCCCCAAGATGTAGACGTATCTACATCGTTATGCGTGACACCTTATCTTAAGAGAGCCGAACTTTCTTCCCTTTCTCTCTCTCTCTTTCATTCTGGCCATGTAATAGAACATTGCTAAGAGTTTACGAAAAAACAACATTTTTCGTAAAATATCTAACAATATTCGAGAGTTTAATAGATTTTCCATGCAGAAAATAGCTGAGCACAATGCAATCATATCAACAACGTAACTAAGATTCAAATTGCTTGCCAGCTAACTGCTTCCAAAGAAATGCACCAATGTACATTCTAAAGTTACTTTCTGGTTTGTCATAGCATACACTTTGTCGGCAATTATTCCAACCCTCGTGTCCATCCGTGAATATCCGCTTGGGGATTTGACAGAGGCATGTTTTCTGAGGTGTATATCAGTGGACACATGAGTTATTACAGAAGGACCGCTCCGGTGACCTAGTAGTTAGAACGTCCGCCTTGGATGCCGGATGTCAGCGGGTTCGAACCCGGCCGAGTCATAATAAAGACTTATAAAAATGGCACTAACAGCTGCCCCGCTAGGCGCTCAGCATTAAGACGTTAGTTTTAGTACTGGTCGGCCTGGTGTCAGGATAATGTGTCTGCGGCATGATGCCCCAGTGCTAGACATCACTATGAAACTGCCACACTGCAGACATCGTAGCGATATGACTAAAATTGTTATAGCTACGTTAAAAATCTAAATCACGCTTATACATACACACACACACACACACACAAGTTATTACAGACACAGAGAGAAATTTGTATTAACATTTCGGGAATATAGTTTATTAAACAAAGTATATGTTGCTTTCTGTTTAATATTGCATTGTCTGTACTATTTCAAAATGTATGTTATACCGATTCAACATTGTTTGAATAGTATGGTATCACTTTATTCATATCTTGTTTGAATTATTAACGGGCCTTCCATAATATCCTTCTTTACATAACATGGTCACCGTAGGAAGGTAGTAGATCCCGCAACACACCAACCACGCCCTATCATGAGCAGCAGGAAGGGTGAACCCTACAACTTTTTGCCTGAACCGTTAAGTAAAAAAAAAATAACAAAAATAAGGTCAATAACGATAAACCGAGCCTTCTAACTATATTATTACCGTACGGTTTAAAAAACGAATAATAAATCGTTTGGGTTAGCTCACCTTTGTTATTTTATTTTTGACTTTTGTTATAGTGCGTTTAGTTTACTTACCGGGTTACTCAATTTTTGTCATTCACCCTTCCTGCTGCTAAGGGTAATCGCTGGGATCTACTGATTATTTTTGATAAATTAAAATACAGACAAACATGCATACATACAGACATACATAGAAAGGGGAAATAATTATCTAGCAGAGGAGGAACAGAGTTATCGCGTTTTATTAAGTATTTTTGGTGATTTCAAATTCAATTAAATATCTATTATAAATATTATTTAATAATGAATATTGGAGAACCACACTCAGCTAGATTAGCACGAGAAAGACTAGAGGCAATTAGAAAATATTTACCTGTTCGTGATGCTGTCAAGCAACAATTACAACAACGACAAGAATCTCAGGTTGAATTTGAAGAGGATACAAAACAATTATTTAAACCTATTACTGAGACCACTAAAGGTCTTCTTCCTGCGTTAGAAAAAACCGCTGAAGCAACTGGAAAAATAGCAGAAAGAACTAAGAAAACAAAAAGGATTCTACGGGAACTTCCAGCTGAAATAACTGCGGATCAACAACAATTACAAGAAGAAGTACAACAAGTACTCGAGGGTATTGACAAAGTTCGTGAGGAGGTCGGTGATGTAATGGATCTTGTTACGCCAAAACCAAAACAAAAACAAAAACCAGCCCAATTAACCAAATATGGTCGTAAACTACTTAAAGAAAACGATGTTGCGGTCGCTGCAACAGGATATTCGCAACGTGATAAATTATTAGATCCAGACACCGCTAATGTTCTTGAAAAGAATTGGGTTCCTTTTATATTTCGACAATATCGTGGTGTATCTAAAATCACTGATAGATATAAAGATGATTTTAAAACTTTTATGAAACAAGTCGAAAAAACTAAAGAAGGTTCATTATTTGGAGATATATCGTCACAACAACAAGTATCGCCACCATCACAACAACAACAATTATCATCACCATCAATACGACAAATACTACAGCAAGCACGACAACAATCTCCAAAATCACAAACACCATTACCACAATCTCTAAAACAACAAAAATCAAGCAAAAAGGAAGAGGAGAAAGAAGAATATTGGCCGCCAGACACCTCTTCTGGCAACGTAAGTGGAAGTGGATTTATTACTCATGGAAGTGGTCTTATTACATGTCCTAATAATATTCTCAATGACGTTGAACGTCTGGAGATTCTCATTGGAGGAAAACGAGCTGGTAATAATTCCCCAGAAATTATTAATGAGGCGGCTGATATTTGCAGACGATTATTTACTGGTGGTATCATGGACGTTGATGTTTATCAGTCTCTTATTAATGAAATTGCCGATGACTACTACAGCGACTGAGTATGTAATTAAATACAATTACTATAATAAAATGATCGTACATAGTACTCAACGTGGACCAACTATGGTCAGGGTAATAAATTCTCGATTACCAGTATATAAAACAACCTACGGAGATGGACTAGGTGATGTTGTTCAGGGTCTATTTAGAAGGATAGCCCCAAAAGCAATACCGATCGCAAAGCAACTGGGAATGAAAGCTATTGATGTTGTTCGTGAAAAAGGTATTGGTGCTATGGGTAATCTCGCTGGTAAAGCGTTTTCAGCGATCAAAGATAGACTAGCACGATTAATACGCAGACCTGCGGTCCGACCTCAACCTGTAAAATTACCTAGTACTGAAGTAATGCCTGCAAATGTCAGTAAAATAATAAATCAAGTTGCTAATCAAAAGCTATCAGTGCTGGCTGATGTACCAATGTCAGAAAAAGAAAAAAATATAACCGCTAGTCTGATAGCAGGAAGTGGTCTCACTTCCCGAAGTAATCTTCGTTTTAGACGATAATAAATATAATAAAGATGTTCAAACGTATATCTGATCCCGCATTTGACATGGACGCACCAGTACTTAAAGATGAGTCTATGCGTGATTATCAGTATTATTCTTACGACGCACGAATTCCAGATCAGCGTGGACGAATCGAACTACAGGTTCAGGATACAAGTAGATATTTCTTACCCGCTGAAGCATTTATTGAAGTCGAAGGTGAAATTTTAAATATTGCTAATCCTGCTGCACCAGTAGCATATGGAGACGATGTTAATGTCGGTTTTGTTAATAATGGTATTATGGCATTATTTGACAGTGCAACGTACATGATTGACGGAAAAAATATTGAATCTATTCAGAAGGACGTCGACGTTGCAACAACAATACTTGGTCTTGCAAGATATAGTGATGATTATTCAAGATCAGCTGGTCCATCAATGATGTTTGCAAAGGATACAACTGATTCTCCAGAGTATCGACAATATGAAATAGGACAACCAAGAAATTTTGCTAGAAACGCCAATGCGGATGTACAAAGTATGATTATTAATGTAGATCCAGATTTCAACTTAGGATTTAGATCACGTCGAGCAATGTTGCGTGGTGGAAGAAGAGCATTTTCATGTGTGATTCCACTATCACATATATTTGGATTTTGTAGAAATGTCAGAAAAGTCATTTTCGGATCTAAGCATACAGTTGTACTTGTACGAAAAGCAACCGACAACGATGCATTATGGAGACTCGCTGGTGATCCTGGCAAAGTAATTCTTACAAAACTTTCATTGTGGATGCCGGTGATGACTCCATCAATAACTGAAGAAGATCGTCTACTCTCTTTTATGAATCAAGGTGGTAAATCAGCATTATCGTGGTTAACAATGACCACAGATGCTATCCAGAGTAATATTAATGGTTTATTTACGTGGCAAATAGCATCACAACAAGGTGTTTCTGCACCACGACATATATTTATTGCATTTCAAGATGCTGCACGGGTGGATGATCAAACACGTAGTATTATGATATTTGATAATCTTGGTGTTTCCGAAGTTTCCTTAAGAATAAATGGACATCAAGAACCATCCGAGGATATTTTACTGAATTTCGATCAAAATCATGTAGCACGTGTATATCACCGTCTAATGACGTTCATGGGACGTGATCAAAATGTTGATACTGGTTTACAAATATCACAATTGGATTTTACAACATTATACCCAATTTATTATTTTTCGCTCGAACATTTAGATTTAACCAGACAATCTGTAGTCGATATACATTTTCGAGCTCATGTTAATAGAGATATTGGAGCTATTGCCAATTACAGAGCAATTGCTGTCATACTCAGCGATAAATCGATGTTACTTGAAGGTGCTGGTGGACGAATGAGAGTCGTTGATGCTCCAGTAGAAAACATGTAATTAGATTTATTTATAAATATTATAATGTCGTATAATAATGTTAGTGTTAGTCTGACTCCTGGTCAGATTAAAAAGATACAATCAGCATCAAAAAATAACTGTGGATTAAAAATATTGCTAAAGAAAGATCAGATGAGCGGCTCAAATAAATTATCTCTTACAGAACGTCAGCTCGGGCATTTCAATGAAGCAAAAAAATCAAATAAAGGTATAAAACTTAATCTTTCTGCGGGTGCCATTAAAGATATAATTAAGACGGGTGGTATATTTCCACTTCTTGCTGCTATACCAGCATTAATAGCCGCTGCAGCTCCAGCTGTTGCAAAAGCAGCTGCATTAGGTGCTGTTGGAACTGCTGCTGGAATGGCATTAAAGAAAGCAACCTGGACAGGGAATAAAACGAACACCAAAAAAAAAGGGAAGGGGTCTAAGATTACCAGGGACCCCACACTGGTACGGAAAAGGCCTAAGATTACCAGGGACAGTTTACTAATATCTCCTATGTCCAATTTTGATTTACTAGATGCTGCTAAAAATTAAAAATAAAAAATTTTAGAGGAGTTTTTATGCGCGATCAATTACCGAAACAACCAAATAACATTGAAACAGGTATTATTAATCTCGATGAAAATTTTGGTCCAGGCACGCATTGGGTCGCTTATGCAATTGATCCACGTGGAATTATTTATTTTGATTCATATGGATTAGCTCCACCAAAAGAATTCTTAAAGTATATTAGCGGCTATCAAAGTATTCCAATATGGCATTCAACGTTACCAACACAAACATTAACTGATCCACCAATATGTGGTCGAGAAGTACTTAACGTACTTGATGCTATATCAAAATCAACAAAACCACCCCACAAAGTTGTACATGAATATACTACGACGTCATATTTAAACAGACATTAGTAAATATAATGGTGGATATTTATGGAAGATCTTCTCGTGGTAAAGGTCATCAGCAGGCTGATTTATCTAAGTATGCAACTCTTGATCAACTCAGAAATGAAATTGATGATTTATTAAATCTCGCAAGTGTGGATCAAAATGAAGTAGTTGTTTTTCAGGATAATCAAGGACGATTAAAAACGAGTAATATACAACTATCAGATGTTCTTATAAGAATTCCAACTGCAGTCACTGATAATATAGTTATTTTTGCCGATCAAGGTAAAATACAAGATTCTGGTACATCACTCAGTAATTATATTAAGAAATCCGGCGATGTATTTACCGGAGATATTAATATGAATCAGAATAAAATTACAGATCTTGGAAATCCAACCGCAGATGCAGACGCCGCAACAAAGAAATATGTCGACGATGAAGAATCTAAGTACGTATTGACCAACGGCGGTATAATGCGTGCATTTCTCGACATGAATAATAATGGCATTAATAATCTTAGAACACCAGAATATAATTTTGATGCTGCGACGAAGAAATACGTTGATGATAAGGAAATTCTGATCGGGAATGAAATAACCACATTAAAAACTAATTATGATAATCTTGCAGAAACTCTTACTAAACATATAGAACTGTTCTTAAATTTTCGTAGAAATGTAAACAAACCCATTAAAGAATTTTTTGGGGAACAACCAACCGTTGACATAAAACTAGCCGACATTAACACGAAACTCAATGATATTGCCAGTGGAATACCTAATATTGTTCAAAAAACTAATCTGATTAAAATTCCACACGGACAAATTAAAAATATCGTATACACAGTAGCATCAGGACAATCAACATGGACACCACAAAATAATACTATCAAATATACCGCAGAAGTTACTGGTATTTACAGGCTGTCCGTATTTAGTGATGAAAGATTTGTTATAATTAACAGATATATATTGCGTCATTCAACTGATTCTCTCTCTGGAGTTGTATCTATATTGTTAAGAAAAGATGTTGAAGAAATATTTATACTGAGAATATATGATCAAACAATAACCTCAGAGCCTTATTGGTGGCATATGGAATTTGTGGCTGAAACACCGCAATTAATCACTTAATATAATAATAATGGATCAACCTCAGTCTCGCATTGACGTTCAACGTTACAGATGCAATCAAGTATGTGAGCGTCTCACTAAACTAAATAATTTTATCGACTATTATAACAAGAAAATAAAAAAATACAAAAGACGTATAGTTGTTGTTGATGTAGTTGTTTACTCGGCTTCTGCTGTTATTACTGGAACAGGATTATTATTATCAACATTGACGATGACAGCACCTACTATTATAACCATTATCGTTTCAGCATCAACGACTATTGCTGGAGTTCTCGGTATTATAACCAAAAAGATACATACTTGTACAAATGCTAAATTGCACGATTATATGATTAAATTACACACAGTGGCAGAGGCATGTTCTAAATTATCTTTATATATTTCTTCGTGTGTTAGTGATGGTGAAATATCTGATACTGAATTCGCGATGATGATGAAAACTTATGATGACGCTTTTAAGGTGATCGCTAATGATTTTAACGAATTAAATAACAACAATAATAATAATGACAGACAGGGAGTTACTTCAGCAGATCGTTACTAATACAACTCCGTCAAAAACTACTATGATATCGTTAAGTTCGACCAATCCTGAGTTTAGTGTCAATTTTCCAACCGCAATTCCTGCAAAAGAAATAGCATTAGCACAATTGCGAGTTTATTATAGCTGGCCCAATATTAGATCAAAACCCTTTGGTGGACTACAGCCAAATAATTCATTAATATTCGCTAATAAGAATAAGCCTGATGGAACTCCTGATTGGCAAGTAGTTGCTATTCCAACGGGCAGTTATCAAATAGAACAGATTAATGACGAGTTTTAGCGCAGAATTAAATCTATTACAGGAAAAGAATCAAAAATAGCAATTACTGTCTACGAACCAACACTATCTGCGGTTATTGAAATAAATTCCCCTGATTACTCCGTAGATATTTATCAAAGTTCGATTAGATCAGTATTAGGATGGCCTGATGTTCCACCGGTTTATCAAACACCACCAGAACCACAGAGATCTGATTTTGTCGTAGATGTTAAAAAATTTATAAAACCTCCAGAATATAGAACAGAAAAAAATGCTTACCCATGGCGACGATATTTTGGTGATGGAGTTATACATTATATAGATAAAACAGAAACCCATTTTACAAAAATAGTTGATGGTAAAAAAGGTAAAATAATAGTACTTGATGTTGATGAAATAAATTCATATGCTAGTACAATTAAGTCTGAACATGGACGTATACTTAATTATCTAAGAAATTTATTTTCCAGCATTAGCAATTCCTACAACGATGACTTAAAAAATCAAATAATTGAAGTAATACAACATTTGAATCAAGTTGCTTCAGACCTAGATTTCATGAATGATATTATTGTTAACAGAGAAAAAAAAATTAGTGAACATAACAGCAGATAGACGGTATAAAGAGTTATATATAGTTGATGAAGACGGTCCACCTCGAGGTGTTAGACTAAATCTTCTGTTCACAATAATATTTCTAAAACATTTCGGAATTACGCGAGAACAACTATCATCATTTATAATTCCTGGATTTAATTCTAAAGAGCTAAAGAAATCAGTTAATGATCTTATTGATGAACAATTTAAAAGAATATGTGATTCATGGAAAAAATTAATACCTACACCAACTATTCTTAAATTTAATAATGATCCACACGGTGGAGGTCGCCATATCTCACCTGGTATTGTAAATATAACAACAACAATTGCAGTCAATCTGGTATGTGACGTAATTGGTGATAGTTATCAAGTAGATCTTTCAAAATCTAATCACCGCAGTGGCACTGCGGAACAGGGGTATATACTATATTCATTTAGCCCTAAAGACCCCCCCCGGTTGGTTAATTGTGTCTGAACCAATTAACCCCGTGTACCTGAGAGTTCATAATCCATTTCTGACAAGAATAAATTTCAAACTCACTGACCAGGCAGGAAATATTTTGGATCTAAGACAAGAATCTCTTAATATTAATTTGTATATACGCTCGTAGAACGTCTGATTAAATATTTCCTAATATAATAAAGGAAAAAATAATCTGATTCTGAAATAATATATTTTTTTTAATCTGATGGGTAAATATATACTCTGTTTGATGTTTTTGGACAGATTTTCTGAAATTATTATTATTTTTCTGTGGAAATCTGTGAAAAATCTGTAAATATTATTATTTTATTATTTTTTCTGTGGAAAATCTGCTAGATTTCTGAAATCTGACAGAAAATTAAAATTTATTGGGTATAATTTTGCAACTATGATACTGACGACCGTGGTTCGATTCCTATGGCTGACGAGTGTTGACAGTATTCGGAACGATGCTATTTTATTTTAGAGAAATATTATTATATATATGAACCAAGAAAATATAAATGATATTATTTCTGCTATTAAAAAATTAAAACATAACAGAATAAATCTATCTGATAATCTCGATCCTGAAAAAATATTATGCGATTATGAAATATTAAAACAAAGAAAAACTGACAATAAATACACATTACCATCCAATTATAAATTTGTAAAATCAATTTATCAGTCTATGTTAGAATCCTTGGCGATGGTAAATGAAAAGCAGGTAAAACTATTTGCGCCTCTTGCACGTTCGATCGAAAATATCAGATCCGAACTATCTCGTGAATACGAGAAAAAGAAGATCGTGGATAATCGTGTAATGCAATTAAGAAAGATTATATTATTTGATTCTGTCAAAAATGAAAGTGACACTGAGAGCAGCGACGGTGAAGGTACTCATGGTAAAATATAGAGTCGAACTATATACAATTTATTTATTAAGAGCACAGAATTAGATATATTCAAATATTATCCACTGATTATATGTTTTCGAAAATGTTGATCTAGTAATATTATTTGCAACAAATTGCACCGATCGTGTATGTATACTAAAATATTTTGCAGCCGCATACATCGATTTAAAAGTTATTTCTTGGCCTGTTTCTACATTTATGGATTTAATAGCTCTTCTTGCAAACTTTATACATTTTCCAGTATTTCCGGATTTACAATTTTGACTCTGTGTAGTAATACGTAGATTTCCAAGTGAATTGTCAAGCTTATTGCCGTTGATGTGGTCAATCACATATCCATCTTTGATGACCCCAAAATAACATTCAAATATGAATTTATGCGAGTAATAATGTTTATTTCCATTGGTATTAAAACTAAAATAACCAGTATTATTAATATTACCGACTGGTTTTTTCAATCTACAGTGTCTGATTACACCATCTCGGGATGCTTCATAATTTTTTATTATAGGATGTTTCACAAATTCGTTTTGCTCCATTTATATAATAATATTATTTGTCTAAATCATTATTCTGAAATCTAACTAGATAATCTTCTTCTGTCTTTATAGGAGAGTCAGTATTATTTTTTTTGTCATAATATCGTTTTAATTCCCTGTATTTTTTTCCGCCACATTTTAGACACAATTGAGTTTTTCCTCTGACTCCAACACCACATTGAATACATGGTATTGGTCCTGTACTTCCATTTTTGATACTCTGTGCATGATTTCCGCAGTATTCATTCACGCACGGTTTATTACAAGAAGAAGTATATCCAATTCTGAGCCAAGCACATTTGTTCTTTGTTTCAATCATTATATATATATACTAAAATTTTAATTTAAATACTTGTCTTAATTATATGGAGGAATTATCGGCAATTGAACCTTCCCATGCTAGATTTGATCTTGACAGACTATCAGAATATAAATATAGTATTTTGATGCAAGATCTGGCATTAACGGATGAGGGTGTAACCGATCGTATTCGTGAAGCAAAAAATGAATTTCGTGACGATGGCGCAGTTCATGCATGGTCAACATTCAGAGTCGGAAATGTTACTAATATGATGAATGACAAACGAGGAAAAATAATTATTAATTACCTTGATGATCAAAAATATTTTATTTTAATAAAATTTATTGTAAATACAAAAGAAGATATTTGGATTATTCGTGACAAGCGCGATCCAGTACATATACAATCAGGAAATAATATTGTTCTCTTAAATAATAAATCTAAGCCCGGAATACTGACTGGTATTGATAAGGTATATTATGAACGGAGCTACCCAGTTACTGCAGTCGTATATGCAATATATCCGCTGAATAATAAACCTGACGTCGGGGATCTAAAGCCTATGAAACTGTCAGAGTCAAGAATAAACTGTGTAGCTGAACGAGTTACAGAACATTTTACAAACGCGATACGTGGTAATGGTTTAACAGATTTACGACGTAAAAAATAAATACTTGGGCAGAATCAGTTAAAGATACCGGAGCGTCTATCAAAGATGTCGCTGAACTAGAAAAGAAATTAAGATTTCCAATAACAGTAAAAACGTTGACGGGAGAGATTTTATATAAACCAAAATACACAAAAAATGGAGCTCCAATAGATATTATTGATCATAATTCGCACGCATGGACCTCAGCAGTAATAATATTTCCACGAGATAGAAAAGTTAAATTTTATGATGGTCATATATTTGATTTTATCAAAAATATCAGTAAAAGTGACCCTGTGTCTGTTTGGTTATTTCAGAGTTCGGAATATGATCATTACGATCAGTTTGTACGGCCTAATGGTGATATTTACCGTACAGAATCTCTTAATGTAGAAATGGAAAATCTTGCGCTGAAATATACTTCAGACGATGTCAAAATTAGACAATTATTAAATAATTGTTTTACAGTTCCATCCGTAGCAGCTCATTTTGCTCAGGAGAAAAATTTATGGAAACCAACACGATCGGAATTTCTTGAGGATATTCATAAAAGTTGCGTAGAATATGGACACGGAGGATTATGGAATACTAAATACAACTATAGTGACGTTATATCCGTCGATATGGTAGCATGTTATCCTGGAAGTTTTCTTGGATACGGAGAATGTTCTAAATACTTTAAGAGATTCGGACATCCATCACACGAGATGACCAGGGTTGCAATAAACGGACATTTACCAGATTTTGATTAACCGGATTTGCTCATGTAGAATCATTCGAATTTGCAGAAAATCTCCATCCGATTACTTATATTTGGTTTGGAAGACATTTTTCAGAGCGATGTTGGGTTCCAATAGTACTATTGCGATATATGCTTGATGTTGGAATTTTAATATCTTTACAGGTGAGTGAGGCGATTATATCATATAGTCCACAGAAACAAATTTGGTTACCAGAACCAAATAGATTTAATATTGATGATGTCAGGAAAGAATTCCCTAGTCTTAATGAAGATGATATTATTAAAATTACTAATAATATACGTAAATGCAGAGACGAGCATGATGAAAAACTTGCAAAAGATCTTGGTAGAAGGATAATTGGTAAATTTACTCAAGGAGGAGCCTATGATCATAAAAGACACTGTACAAGATTAATTATGGACGATGCTGAACTCGATTTTATAATTGCTGATACAACAGAAAAAAACATATTTATAAATCGGAGTAATGCTTATTTGTCAGACGGAACCAAACTAGGTACAATTGTGAGTTATCTTGATGGTGACTCACCACAATTTACTCATTTAAGATCTTCTATGTTGGCATATGTTTCTATAAATCTACTGTCTATGATAAATAAATTTTCTCGTGATGCTGTCAGAGTCGCAACAGATTCGTTTTATATAAATAAAAAATATACGGATTTATTAAAACCACTACTTGGTAATGGTGAATGGGGATCATGGAGAATAAAACAAGAAAATATACGTTAGTTATTCTGAATCTGCCGATGTTGAAATTAAGGAAATATATCACAAAAATAATAATCAGGAATCAAATTCATCAGCACCATCTGTATATGATCCTGTGGCTAGACATAAAACTGTTTATCTTAACGGATGCGGTGGTTCAGGTAAAACAACGCGTGTGATTAAATTATTCATGAATAATAATTCAGATATAATTGTTTTGACACCGACACATAAACTCGCCAGAGAAATAAAAGAGCGAGGAGTAAAATCGTGTACTTATCATAGTTTCTTTAGATGGTGTGGAGACACATGGACTCCTGAGCGAATGGGTGAGAAATATATACCTAAATATATTATATGGGACGAGATATGCACGGTGTCGTTAGAAATATTAAAAACATTTCTTGAATGGTTATTGACGAAAAATACTGCTATAATAATGTGCGGTGATCATGGTCAACCACCACCCTTTATTGGACAGTCTCCACATGAATGGCTGAAGAATAATGTAGATTATTATGAAGAAATAAATGATGACCATAGAGCTATTGATGAACCTCTGAAGGAATTTAAAAGACTAATCAGACTTCAGCCAGACAGAGTACAATGTGAAATAATGCGAGGAGTAATTCCAGAGACTTCTATGAGTGATTTTCTAAATTTATGGAATCCCGCTGATTTAATAGTTGCAAGTAGAAAGATAGTTCGTGATGAACTACAGAATAAATTATTTATGTTACATAAAGAAAAGTTTTTAGATCAACCAGTACCTTTGTGTTATCGCCCAGCAGATACTCGACAACAAAATATTGATGTTGAAATTCCTGGTGGAGACACTGAAAGTGTCCGAGTACAGAATCTTGTCCTGAATGATATTGTTTTAGTCGATATTAATGTCGTTGAGAATGCGCTGAATATGAATAAATCACCGTGGACGTTAGGATACGCTATAACTATTCACTCATCACAGGGGTTAACTATTTCTGATATAAATATCTGGATTATAGATGATCGGATCGAATGGTCGAATTTAGTCTATCTCGCAGTTTCTAGAGTCAGAAGAATATCTCAACTACATAGGGTTATTATGAATTTCATAGAAAATAATGATCAGACTGTTAATAATGACGTAATAAGAAAAAAACTATCTGGTTATAAGCAGTGTGATAAAAAAAATAAGCGTGACTTTGATATTGATGTTGAATTTATTATAAAACTAAAAGCACAACAGAATAATAATTGTGCAAGTTGTAACTGTAATATGTTGTGGCAATATTCGAATAATAATCCAAGACAATTTACCGTAGATAGAATTAATAGTGATCTTGGTCATACACGTGATAATGTGATGCTGACCTGTCTTGAGTGTAATCGACGTCGGGGCGCTGGACGCCCTGGTTCTGGTTATGTAATTGTATGTGGTGGTAATTGTGTGTCTTCAGGGATTACCTGTAATTGTTCACGTACAAATCCACGTTGAGGTGCGGTAGAATCTAATCTGTAAATTGGAGGTCTACCAGTGGATCTAACCACACTAGAAATTGTATGTGTAGTCACGCTCCAGATAGGATCGGTTGTTCTTTTTTTACCACCTTCAAGTTCGCCAGGTTCGTATAAATATCTTACAGTTACATTACCTAATACTGGTTGAGATTGATGTCTGTCATTACTACGGGGTATATATTTTTTTGTGATCGCAATAGAAGGTTTCATGGAAGTTGAACGAGTAATTTCATTATTTAATGCAGATATCACACTTGGTAACCTCGCAACCCATTCACGAGATCTCTCACCGGATTTAAAGTTAGTAGATATTTCTTTTGCATATTGGTATCCAAATAACCGCTCGGCAAGTGTTCGATTAAATCGTTCAACAATTGCCTGATCACGATGAATTTCAGTATGTCCTCGTCTGATTTTAACGTTATATTTCTTCATCAACAATAATACTGTACCAAGAAATTCTTTGCCCGGATCAACCTGTAATAATTGTGGCCATCGCAAAGGTCCTCGATGATAAATTCGTTCGAACGCAGATGCAACTTCGGATGCTGTCTTTGTTGATAATGGTTCAGCATCTTTATATTTACTTGCAACATCAACGACAGTTAATGCGTATTTGTATGTGCGTGATTTTCGTCCACGTGTTTTAACAGTATCATGTGGTAAAAACAAAATATCTGCTCGATGAACCTCATTAGGGACACTGACATCAAAATGTGAATATTGAATATTTTTGCGGTGGTGGTAGATAAATTTGCCATATTGCCTGTCGTGCTAACCACGCTGCAGCAACAGAACGTGAGACTTTTGCTGCTTCAGATAATTTAGTAATCGCTGATCTACCTCTCCAATATCCTCTTGGGCTATAATAAATGGATTCCATTATAATATTTATATAATTAATTACCAGCCCCTATCATTATTTTACTTTTCATGGCAGATTTTACTAGAAAACTAACTAATTTATCTCTGACAGATTTATTTGGTATAGAATTTATTGCATGAATCAATTTTACATCTGCGAGATGCCTTTGTTGTAAATCTTTACTTTTATATGCAACGTCATGAATATGACATGCTTGATCAATCTTATTTACTGGATGCTCTCCTGGTCTTGGTTGATCTTGATCATCAAGTCGGATGTCAAGTCGGGTTCCAGGACCACAATAATTATATCCTGGTAAGTGTTTTTCCCCCGGATATTTAGCCCACGGAGTTCCTGGTAATTTTCCTAATAAAGCGGCTATATCTCCACCTGTCTTTGTACCTGACTTTGTCAGGGAATCAGACATGGAGATAAATTTATATTTTTTCGTGCCGCATTTTACACATTTACCTATTAATGCACGTCGTTTATTTTTTGTTATTATTGTTGTCAGTCCAGTGGTGGGTGTAGATAATCTACATCGAACACAATATAGACTCATGTTATGAATAATATGGATATAATTGATTTTTCGGCGACACGAAAACAGGAACCAGTGAAGCACCATTCAGCATTACCAAATTCGATAAGGATGATTATAATAGGTCCATCTGGATCAGGTAAAACACAACTATTATTAAATTTAATAATGCGGTGGTTAAAATGGAGTAAATTGTATTTAGTAGCACCATCCGTAGATGATCAACACTGTTACGAAGTACTTAAGGATTTTAACGAGAAAGTGAAATCAGTTAATAAAGACGGAGACGATGTTGTTGACTTTATTACCGATATTGATGAAGCCCCATCTGTAGATGACCTAAATGGATTTATTAATAATTTAGTGGTGTACGATGATATTATGTTGGACAGACAAACAAATCCAGCTAGAATATTTTCTCGAGGTAGACACAAGAATACAGATGTTATATACGTCACACAAAGATATACACAAATACCTAAAGTGATCAGAGACAACTGCAATATTTTAGTAATGTTTAATGGAGTAGATAATTATACTTTACAGAATATTTATTATACTTGGTGTTCAGGGGATATGGATATGATGAAATTCAGAAACTTCTTTTCAAAAGCACAAGTTGTTCCGTTTGGATTTATAACAATAAATCTACATGATCCAAGATCCAGATATCGTATAGGTCTAGATAAAATCTTTGGTTAATCTGTGATTAACTCTGCTCCTCCTCTGCTAGATAATTATTTCCCCTTTCTATGTATGTCTGTATGTATGCATGTTTGTCTGTATTTTAATTTATCAAAAATAATCAGTAGATCCTAGCGGTTACCCTTAGCAGCAGGAAGGGTGAATGACAAAAATTGAGTAACCCGGTAAGTAAACTAAACGCACTATAACAAAAGTCAAAAATAAAATAACAAAGGTGAGCTAACCCAAACGATTTATTATTCGTTTTTTAAACCGTACGGTAATACTATAGTTAGAAGGCTCGGTTTATCGTTATTGACCTTATTTTTGTTATTTTATTTTTACTTAACGGTTCAGGCAAAAAGTTGTAGGGTTCACCCTTCCTGCTGCTTCATGTAATAAATCGTCGCGCATACCCGACAATTCCTTTTTCACATTGTCTGGTACGTTAGAGCGTTGCTATCGTGTTGATCTAACTTTAGAAATCGTTTATCAGCTGACGATATGAATAATAGAGAAACGGATGCAGCCTGTCAAACCAACAATTGATTGTACAAACGAGATTTTTGCACTGTTTAATGACAACCAACACACTAGAAAACCAGGTACTTCAACAGGGAATAAAACATTAAGTTGTAAATTCTAGCATGCGAGCACTCTGAACAGAACCGTATCTGCCAATATAAGTGAAATATTTCCTTTGACAAAATTCATGAATATATTTTATTTATGTTAATTACCTGTGTTTTTCTTTTAAATGGACGTATAAAGAACATTGCTTATTCCATAACTTACAATAATTCGTTTTCCCTCCATACTGATACTGCACAAAGATAATTATCAGCAAATAATGATATTTCAAAACAGTGATAATTCAAAGTGATACTTATGAATTTATTGCAGACGGTTAATTGATTGCAGATGGCACTGCACTTGTACTTGATGAATGGTAAAATTAGCTATTTGTCTCACTTAAATTATAATATTTATCAGCTTTGATATTGTTTTCTGACGCGACGATAATAAACCTGATTAGAGGCTGTAAAGTCAACGTGACCATTTATTGTCTCCTCACATGTATGAGTTTTTGTCAACTAGTTATTCATGGAAAATGTTCAGCAAGATTACGTTTTCTTAGCTTCGTATCCTTGGATTATTTAAATTCTCATCTTCATAAGGAAAATATTAACTGCATGTATGCTTGCTTGCATGCATCTATCCATCCATCCATCCATCCATCGATACATGCAAACATACATACTCAGATACATACATACATATATATAGATACATACATACATACGCACGCGCGCGCGCGTACATACATACATACATACCTACATGCATAAATACATACGGCTTTAAAATCAACTCCGGAATATCGGGATATCCCTCTCTGGGCTCGCGCTGGGTGACCCCGAATGAAAAATCAGATTAGTCTGGCGCTGAATGAGTACCTACCATAGGGTAAACATGAAGTCCACATCAAGATCACCAAGATCAATAGGTTACAAAATTCAAAATATTAATGTAGGAAAATTCGAACCCACAAACTTTCGATTTTTATATTCGTTTATCACATGTTTCTTACTATCATAGGTACAGCCCACAAGAAAAAAGCAGCTGGGCATAATTTTGGCCAAATCTAAAATGGTAACAGATGACAGGGTAGGAGCTAATGTGCAGTCTTGGCGCTCTAGGACTGTGGCTTACTTTGGTAGCTTTAAAATGTGTCCACAATACCCAACTAAAAGTGCCAGTGTAAATTAGTTACGCGTGCCAGTAGCTCTCGATAAGCGACATTAATCGAAATAGGACCATTATGTACATGCATCTCAGAGACACATACTTGCTAACGAAAAACAAAAGCAAGACTGTGGTATTCACACCCAAGTTTGTGAAAATCTCATAATATATATATATATATATATATATATATATATATATATATATATATATATATATATATATATATATATATATATATATATATATATATATATATATATATATATATATATATATATATATATATATAAAGACATGGGTTTGCATTAAAAATAAGTTTGCGAAAATCAGCTAGGGGCCTCGTATGATGAATTCAATCACATACCAAGTAAGCGAGCTATGGGTATTGCTTATTACATGATTTCTGTCCCGATCGAAAAGTGATTCGCACTTTCATGGCTGGAATATGTGATCTATGGTCTGAAACACATGATCATAAGATACATCCTGTGATTTAACCATCCATCCTATTTAATGTTTCAATATTGCATATTCGAGCTTGAGATCGCGCATTTGTTTATCTCGAATACATAATCATGTAATTCAAACGGCCTTTGATATTTGCTCTCTAGAGATCGAATATCAGAGCTTCGAACATGCTCACTCAAACTTCAGAACGCAAATTGATTTAACTTTATGTTCCTGTTGTCTTGGCAGGTAGTTCTCTTACGTTAAGTGGGATTTAGTGAACATGAGAACTCGATTGCGCATAACAGAGATCTGTATTAGGAGCATGTGATTGAACACTATCTTCTCATTGGCATTTCCAATTCGCGTAATCAAGCATCGAAATTTTGCAGCATTTCCATATTATGGCCCTGATTTGTTCTCATGCTGGGGGGTGGGGAAAGAAAACTTGCACCTGGGGCGAAGGGGGGGGGGGCGGAAACTTGCATACGGCTATAAAGAAACAACAATTTGGGGTTCTTGAAGTTGCCAGCCTCCATAAGAATTTTCTCCTCTACCCCGTCGATAGCCTCCTCTTAGCTTAAGTTGTTATATGTAAACATTGTCTGCATTAAAGTCTCCTAAGGACATATTAAGATCCAATTTGGATAAATATCAAGACTCCACATGTGTAGGATGATCCGTATCGTGTAACTTTACATGGCAATAAATATATCGAGACAAATGTTTTACTAAATTGGCACTCCTTCATAACATTTTGATTAAGAAAAAGCGATAAGTGATTATTTAACAGATGCACAAAAATTTTCCGAGTTTAAAATGTAAATTGAATAATGGAATGCTACTTTGTATGCAACTCTATGGTACAAAAATTAAATTGATTCATTCAGAAATATTCATAACTGAACAGTATATTAGACGCTGGGTGATTATGTTCTCACAAGTTGTACATTTTATATTTGACTTGCATACAAGACCTCATTTACTTGTAAACCCTTAGCAAAAGGCCGGATCTTGCCTCAGTTGATTTTGAGATCCTGTTTAATAATTAACCCGTAGTAAATTCAAGTACCATCCACATTTGAATGGTTCACTTAACTGCGTTCCACATTCAAATGGCTCAATCAAATACTATCCACATTCAAATGGCTCAGTCATGTAACAATGCACCAGCACTAAAAGACAGATATTTGCACACATTAGGATACGCTTGTAATTGTATATCACACTTTTAAGAGAAAATGCAATTTTAATTCAAACGAGTGCAAATAATTAGAAAATCAGTAT
>JAECUM010062796.1:0-21296 GCA_016617855.1 Megalonaias nervosa
GACTTGAACCATAGTAATGCTTTATCGTGAATACCAAATACATGCTAGAGACAGTGAAGTAATATATCATGGTCAATTGTGTCAGATGCCGCAGACAAGTTAAGGAGGGTGAGGACTATAACATTTCCATCATCCAAAGCGGAGAGAAGGCAAATAACTACTCTAGAAGGACATTTTCAGTACTATGGCAAGGGCGATATACAGACAGTACATTGATAAAAAAAAAATGTTTTGATTCAGATGACATACAAGTTGGGATAGAACAACATTTTCAGAGGTTTTTTTTAACTGAATGATGGGTTAGAAACAGAACAGTAGTTCTTTTAATCGTTAGGGCCACTTGTTCATTTTTTCAACAGAGGCTTTACAATAACAACTTTGACAATGATGGAAATTCTACGCATGAGAGAGAACTATTGATAACATACGTTAATAAAGACGATATTGAATCTAAGATCTCAATCAGTACTGATGGCGGAATCGGATCGAGTGAGCTCTTCATCACAACTGTACCAAATCAATAGAGACAGGTTCAAATTCTGTTAAATTTTGCCGTGTGGTTTTTGTATCACAACTGCATTGTGACGATGAGTCAAATAAAATTGTGTTATCAAGCTTATTTCTAATAGAATGAATTTTGTCGGGGAAGAAATATGCTGAGAGGTCCTGGTAGTAGACCGGAAAGAAGATCGTTGGAAGTGGTGAACATTTATTCTTTGAAATCAGTTTGTTCGTAATCTCGAAGAATTCTTTGCAGCTGGAACTTTCAGTGATCTTAGTACTTAGAAGGTTGATTGTGCTGCATGAACTATGTGACAAGATATTTTTCTTAGTATCTTCATAGAATTGCTTATGATGGTGAGATTGGCGGAAAGCCAAATCCTCTCAGCCTTATGGTATTCTCTTTTAGCCTTGCGAAGCTGGTCCCTAACATTACAATACCGTGAACAACACTTTTTAATTTATATTCTGCACTTAGTTGCTGGGACATGTTTGTCAATGCACGAATACGTAACCAAGTTGTTAAGTATTCTTGGATGTCATGCATTAGATCGGTATAATTGATGATACTGAAGTTTCTGTTGGTAGCAAACAGAGATTGAGGGTTAGAGACTGATACGTGAAGAAGGCATATGACCCAGATTTGATGTATTTGAGGTATTTGAAGAATCCACTCTAAAATGCGACCATGTTTATGGGTGGGTTGGCTAACTTAATAAGGCTGAAAATGTGAATAGAATCTGGGAGGTGTTTTAATAGGTTTCCGTAATAGTTGATGTGAACGTTGTTACCTCCAAAATTAATCAGGTTGCCACCTATTTAATTTTCATACTCCGGTAGTTTAGCAAACTGCGTCAAACTGAGATTCAGCCAGCTTGTTTTATTAACCTAGGAAGAGGAAAGTAGAGACAGAAAAATGGTCTGATCTTTGCTCCATTGTGAGTGAGGATTGGTCCAGTTCAAATGATATTTGTTAGAAATTGGAAGCTTCCACTGTCAAGTGATTGTAAAATCACGTGAACTACTTGGTGGATTTTACTGACATTTGAAGGTGGAAGCTTCTTGGTAAATGGGGATTCACATTAAAGTGATCCTTTGTATTCCTAGCAACAAACGTTTGCATGAGGTGGAAATATGGGTAATATAATTTTTAAGATAAAATGTTCTCTAGATAAGATGAATTTACTAAACCATCCTAGGTCAAAGTATGTGTTGGTGCACAATGGTTTACAGGTTTTATCAGATCTCGCCTGGTAATAAATTATCAATCGTTAACCCAGCTAGACCCGAATTTCAGTGTTCATATCTGTCAATGATAATAATTGGAATCGATTGTAGCTGTGTTGCATGTTGTTTGCACATGACCACCTCACCAGAAAGGGCAGACAAAAGATACCCAATTTCTTTCATCATTATAATTAATAATATCTCATGTTGACCAACTTCTCAAGAAACATTCTTTCCTAGGAAATAATGCCAGGGGTTATATTATGTAGCAGAGAATCATTAAATGTAAGGGATAACTACATCATTTCGCTTACCTACCTACCATTTTACATAATGCAAACATCACAGAAAGGACTACTTGGTCTACGGATAACTTATTGGTTCCATTCATCGTCATATCAGCGACATGGAAATATCTAAGTGTTCATTTTAATTTTGCTCATATGGAATATATTCAAATAGGCGTCATCACATCGTAGCATTACAAGATGTACTTACCCACAGTAATCCTGGCCTTCAAAAAGAGGATCAACAATAACATCGTTAACTGCCTCATCATTGTAACCTTATAAAGAATCTGAAATGTCACAATATTCGTTGAGAGGGAAAGAACCTCTTTGAAACATGAAGGAATGGACAATAATGAATCCCAAATTATGTTATTTTGACTATTTAAATAATATGTTTACTTGTATGTATTAAACATGACATATGTTCATTCGTGTATTCAGTATGAGACTATCACTTGGATTAAATGCCTTATTGGAAATGAAGACAGTTCTATGCAGGATATGGTAAAGACAGCTAATTTTAGGCAAATTTGGAGGCATCATGATATTAATTAGATATAATTAACTGTGATTAGTAAATATATTGGTAATAAACATTAATAAGCTGTTATAGATGTCTTGGCAACATGGAAAAAGGCACTTTCGTCAGTGAAAGAATATCGAGTCTTGTTACAGAATATTCTAAAGTTTTGCCGATATTAATAACGTTCATTCCTATACAAAATGGCGGTCACACTGAACAACGTTTATCAAACAGATCTTTGACAATCATAGAGCCTTACTAAAGTTTTCAAGCACTACGCCAAACTGCTAATAATTACATAGAATATTTCTCGATCAATTTCAAAAATGTCTGTTCCCTGGAAAAGAAAGATTAAAAATTATATTGACAAGGGAAACACTTATGAATGCAAATTCAGACAATTTCTTATCTTTAGCAAATAAGAATATACAATTCGTATACAAAGAATTGGTAAACATTATAAATAATCCATGCAGAAACCGTATGGCTTGGCCCACATAATTAAGCTGCCATATGAGTGATACAAGCTATAAAAATCTCTATTCCTTGCTAAGAAGAGCACCAAATATACAGATTTAATTTCCTTTCAGTTTAAATTCATGGACTGAATTATTCTAAAAGCAATGTTTCAAAACAAATAATTGATGATGAGACATGTACTTTTAGAAAAAGATAAAAGTATCGAACACGTACTTTATGATTGTACGACTATTGAGTTTTTTGGGGGAAATCCTTTATTGTACGGATTATGAATTTTATTCCAAATATTATAACTCTCACAAGTGTGGTCTTTCCTGGAGATGAGAGGTTCGTTGCTTAAATTAATTTCTACATTCTGATTGCACACTATCACATTTATGGGACACGCTGTGCTTAAATGAAACAAACGATGCCAAAATTCAAACAAAGCAAAACAAAGCAAAAAAAAAAAAATAAAACAAAACAACAAAATCAAAAACAAACCCAAGTTTGATAAATTCCAATTTTGTGTTCCTTCACTCCTTCAGATTCAGATAATAGGGTCCAAGGTCCACTCTCTTACTTGAAGAAGGTTTCAATTCTTTTTTCAGGAATGCTTTTAATAAAGAAACCCAACAAGTTAAAACTCCTTGGTTTTCTTCCCCGTCGATTAGAGATATTAAACCAGTTAATCCCCTTTCATGCTGACCTCAGAAAACAAATACATCTAAAATTACGCATTTGCACAATATCCAATGATATTATGTACAAGTCTAGGTTTTTATTTAGCAATATTGTTGAAGTGATGTGTATATTGACGTTAAGAACGGTTGATTATCTCTGACACCTATTTTTCTTTCTTTAAAGCGTTCTTTTAGATTCATTTTTGCGACTGACGTCTGCGCCAAACCACTGCCAGAATTGCCCAGAAAATAATTTAAGTAGTGTAATCGTAAGTATTAACACATAAGACGTGCACACAAGTTTGTACATTAGTAATATCATATAGATATGAATGAAAACCAAATCTTAAAAACATCGGAGACCAAAACGGGTGTGTATATGTATCAGTGGAAGAAGCTTACATTACACTGTACTTTGTTACTAATTCAATCTAATCATCAAATGGTGCTTGATGCATGGAGAAATTATTTAGCACATTTATTTCAACGATTATCACACATCTATATTAATTTTAAAATAATGCCATGCTTAAGGTGTGGAAAATTAAGGTTAATCCACTACTAAAACCATGAAAAACACCCAAACGATTTCTCTTTAAACTCCCAGGACTTCCCAATTTTCCTTCTCTACCCTATACCCCGTAAATTAAAAGCTTGTTCCGTGAAGGAAGTGTTGCAATGTTTTGTGCTAATTTTGCATACATATATGCCGGCAGTTTCTGTTTTTAAAATGACTTACATGTTCATTGTTTTGTTTACTTTTCTTTTTTGTCATACTTAAATTTGTTTTTTTATTGCTCGACTTATCAACTATAATATAAATAGTCTTTTATTTAGTGCAACTCCACCAATTCTCTTCTACACACACAGACACGACACACATTCACACAATATGATAGAAAGGAAGTGGAAGTCATTGACTTGAATTGTCAAAAAGCAGACGGAAGATAAATATTAGTGAAAGTTGAAAGTTGTCGGGCAGAAAGAAAATTTAAGCTTTGTGTATTAAAATTAACCCATATATATATATCACCTATTGTTAATCTGAAACTGCTCAAGAATATACTAAACAAAATGTTTTGGATTGATATGCAAAAGGTAAATGTTGCCACTGCCATTATGCCCGCGTCACTAAATAAGCAATTCCTGTCGGCATACTGATGTAAGATACTTTGGAATATTCTCAAATCACATCAGATATTCAAGAAAAGAAATGCGATATATTCCAAATGAGATTCAGCCAAAACTACATTTTCTTACTGTCTGCCAATTTTAGCATATATATTATTTTAGATGCTTACCGAGGATGATCTTGAACGTCTAAATGGACATTTAATTTTCCTTTAAAATGCAGAAGAAAATGCATATCATGCTGTAAATAATGATCAACTGCATAAAATTAAATCAAACTGAATTTTAATTTCCTAGCATAATCTGTTCAAGCTGATTATATGAGGGCATAGGCCTTTCAATCAACCTCAAATCATTTCTTAATAGAGATCAAAGCTCTCTCCTTTCCTTGATGACCTAGTACTCCAGAATTTGTTGTTTCATACAATCTGGTGTAATGGAAATTGTATGTTCTCTTAATTCTGGACCTTTCATGCATACAAAGGAATAACTCTTCTGCAGCAAATCGTGTGATTTGCGAATAATTGTTCTTATTAGCTGGGCCACATTCTTTATCCAGCTTATGGTAGGCTAGTGACCTCGTGTCCACCCGCGACTTTGATGAAACTATCATTTTTCATCTGTGGAGACATATATCTCATATAGAGACTATAACTGAGTACACTGCTTTCCACCATATTTTCCATCAAATGTTGCAAAGTTCTTCTTCATGAACAGAAAACATTTCCATCTTACTGCCCTGGCACGCTAACTGTCTTGTACATTACGGCTGGGTCAATAGCCAGACCAGAAATGAGTGAATTCTATAGATATATGTTCTTCTGCTGATGAAATTGGTTGACAGTATGATGACAAAATAGACTACCATAATCGGAAATAGAGACTTAATATTTGAACAGAGTTTCATTGACGGAGTGAAAGATTTTCAACTTCTCAGATAAATTGAGAGGATATACTTTAGAACATCAAAGTTTAACGTTTTCGGATTGCATAGGGGTTGTGCTACGAAGTCCCGAACATGAAAGTGTGGAACTGAATCTTGTTATTCACTGCTAGATACTTCAGGTGCGAATGAACCTATTGTCGACAAATTATCTTCCTCTACCTATCATTAGCAATAACAGCTTGATATGTTGTCACAATATGTAAGTGAGGACCTTAGGTTAGCTTCGGAAACAGTCAACGTAAACAAGAACAGACAGAAACTTTCTGACCTGTTCTGGCTGTTGCGGAAGTGGCCAAAAGATCAAGGGTTACAGCTAGGTCACGGCAGAAAGAGACGTTGGAAACCCTTCAAACTTCACAGACACGCCACCAAACGGACAAGAAAGAGAAGCGAAGAACAGATGTTATAGATTTGGACGATTTTGATTACTAACTAGAAGGAAAAATGATGTACCTAAATTTTTGAGAGTGTTCAAAAGTCCATTCTCCATCTGAAATCAAAGGATACACCGGGATTCCATCGATCTTAATCCTTTTGATTTCCAACACGTCAACAGTACGAGAGAAATCAGGCTACACTATTAGAAAAATAAAGATGATAAATGAACCTATGGAAATAGCCGAAGAGGATATTTTCTATCAAGATCAACAACAGCAGTCACACGTCATAAGTGAAGAAGAATAAAGACTCGTGTTTAATGATGAATTTAGAAGATTAGTTGTAAAGTATCTCGAAGATGCAAGGACCTCGTCCCGGATAAGAAGGTTTCGAGAAAGTAGTATAAAGACTTGCCATTCCTTATCTCCATTGACTTCTTTGAAAATGAAACACGTCAAATTCTTGCAGCAGAATATGGAGACTGCCCGTTGATCAACTTACGTGAAAGATATTTTCAACAGAAGTCTCCTGTGAACCAGTGACGTATCATTACCTGCGAAAGAAAAAGTGAATACTTTAGAACTTCATTATTTGCACAGTTCGTATACAGTTTCCTGGAATTTCGTTGTGAGTGCTAAAGATGTTCTTTCTCAGCGAAAACCTAAAGTCATTCAAATCTATATTATCAACATCGACGACAGTCATAAATCAGGACCCACCTGGGTAGCCGCCTACTTTTCCAACGACCACAGTGAAGATATTTTACTATTTAACTCGGGAGGATGATATCATTTACTTTATGAGAAGAAATGTTGTGTAAGTATTATAGTCCTTATACAGTTGCAAAGAATATAAGTGACTTAAATTATATCATTAACACTCCTGACATGTGAAAACAAAAACAACATTGCCATATAGATATGTTAAAGGAGTATATTGATAGAGATAGTCCTGTTAATGACGCATTCATTTAGTTGCACCTGTCCCATACTGTGACGATTTAAGTGATGGAATGCAATCGGACAGAAGTGGCTTTAGTGTAATCAATTTTCGGCATTCAGAAATATTGAACACGATGCACCAGAAACTTTCACACTACAGGTAAAAAAAAAACACCAGTGAACTAAACTAGCTATTATTTGAATATCAACACTTGTTTCCAAATGTTTCTAAACGAACAAATAAAATCTACCGTGACACTGATATAGTAGATTCCACATGTGTGCAACAGTGTCCGTACAGGATGAACCCTCTCAAACAGAAACTTTTGAAAAAAGAAATTCATATGTTCGAATATGATTTCATAGAAGCAAGTTAAAGCGACTGGAGTTCACCATGTATTCTTGTACCGAAACCAGATAATACTTTTCATATGTGCATCGACTGCAAAATATTGAAGAGTGTGACCAAAACAGATTCATTTTCATTGCCAAGGACTGATGACTGCATTGATAAAATTGAAAAGATTCTGACAAATTCCACTGACGAAAAGGACTAAGGAAATTTCGGTATTCTTAACTCTAGATGGACTTTATCAATATAAAGTAATGCTGTTTGGAATGAAAGCCTGGCCTTGTACTTACCAACGTTTAATGAAACAGACTACATCTGCTACAGATAACTGTGACGCCTGCATCAATTGGTAACATCATTTACAACGACAAATGGAAGGATCATTTGGAAACCATTTGGAAATTCTTTGATGGACTCAGTGAAGCAAATTTAACAATTAAAGTAAAGGTGAGTTTTGCTGTGCTTGTGTTACATATCTTGGGCATATTGTTCGAGGCAGTCAAGTTAAACGATTAGAAATTAAGGTCATTGCTATCTCTGAATTCCCTGTGTCTCCCAGTTAAAAGTAGCTGATGTGATTGTGGTGTATGGAAGTTTTGCTCCAAATTTTATATAATTGCTGAACCCTTGACCAATTTCTCCAAAGAGCAAAACCAAGTTTCTTTGGCCTGAACAAATGTCAGGATGCTTTGGCTAAGTTAAAGACTATACTTTAGGATGCACCAGTTTATCATTTAAAATGTAAGTTGATGCAAGTGATGTTGGCGTTAGTGTAGTATTGATTCAATAAGAGATTGATGGTGTAGATCATCATCCAGTGTAATATTTGTTCTGAGAATTAAATAAGCAACATAGAAATTGTTCCACAATCGAGAGACATATTGGCTTTGCTACACTGAAGCGTAAATTAGCTCAGCTCCTTCTCCGATTATTTCATTCAGTTATCACAACCTCCTTTTTCTTTCAAAAACAAAAATCAGAGATTATTAAGGATCAGTTTAATGTTGCAGGAATACAATTTGACATCAGGAACATCAAGGGAAATTATATTCTAATTGTAGATGTACTTTCACGTGTATAGATGTATTATATTGCTTCGTGTATAATTTTTGTCATTCAAAAGACTTAATCTTATGTACTTTTTAATCATATTTATATATGACTAATATTTCTTTATGATGGGAGATGATATGTATATTTAATTTGTATTGGGTCCTTTAATTACATTTGGCGTACATTTTGTTTTATACCTGACCTTTGTCCAAAATAAAGTTAATGGTACACCTGACCAGGGACATTTATTTTGTAAACAACATAATACAAAGCTAATATTTATCTTTGTATTTGTACTAAATATTCAGATGATTATTAATCGTAAACATGTTTACTTCAATTTGAGCTAAATATACAATCTTGTTTCTGACCTAAGTGACTGCTAGAAATGGAAATTTTCATTAAATTCATGCCTTAACATCTGAAGCAAAATCAATCTTACTGTTATCTTCAATTTTAGTTTGGTTGGATTAATTTATTCAAATTATTATTCACTGGAATTACAAAGTAGTCAATAATATTCTTCTACTAAAACATTAATTACGAATTATAGTGAATTCAGACAAGGACAATTTGGATTATATCATCATCTATACACCATCAGACTGTTAACACATCGTCATATTTTAGACAATTGGCACCTTTGCACATTCGAGACTACAAATGCATCATCACATTCAATATTGAAATTTATTTAGAAAGCCACTGGATGTCAATTGGAACTTCATACATTAAAAGTTTCACTATTGTATTCTTGGAAAAATAGATTCTATGTTAAATTTTTCAAAACATTTGGCTTTTGCTCGTCTTTGTTACTTAGTTTAAGACCAAAGAGTCGTAACCACATATATACAAAACACATAAACGTGTCTATCAACAGACAAGACATAAAAGAGTATATCTGCATTGATACGTAATAAAATATTTTCACTGAAATCACAAGCCTAAAGTATTATTTAATTGTTATTTTAGTGTGTAATATTTTATCAATTAGAATATTGAGCGAGCATCAGGACTTCTGTGTAGTTATGATCACTGAGGAAAAAGTGAATGGAAGAAAGAATGAAGAAGATAAAAGTAATTATTTTATAGTGCAGATATTACATGTAGATAAATCCAGTAAACACATGTAATAAAACAACGTTATATTTTATTGATTTATCCATCACAGTTTATGTTATTTGTTTTGAGATATCTATTAACATTATCACACCATAAATATTTAAATTAATTTATTCCTTTTAGATGCACACGGCTAAACGTGAAATTCTTTACAGCACTAAGTTATAACATTTAAAGAATCTCCAGTGGTGTATCAATAGAGGACAGGGAGTAATACATAAAAATATCATTTTGTGCATTACGAATATGCTATTAAATGACATTCGGATCGCATTGGTTGTGTTAGTTACATGAGATGAATTATTAAGTAATTTGAAATAAGTGTGTAAGGTTAACATATGTTATCATAACTGGTCAAAAGTACAAAGTTTGCACGGTAACCAGGCTTAGTCAGCACTTTAATGGCCGACCCTATTGCTGACACCTATCGACTAGGATGAGATAACTATGTAAGCACTGTCTACAGGACAGGTCTATACATTTGAAGATATTTTTGTATTAAGGGGGAATAATTTGTCTGCTTTTTAATATATCGGAGAATTATTTGAAGCTCAAACATATTGTGCAAGATGGGTCGTATCTCATTTCCTGTTCCATATGATCTAATCTATTTCCACGGCGGTGTTATTGGACGACATCCTTCAGAAAATAGGATCATTTTGATTCTTGTCAAAGGAAAGAACAATCTGGTTTTACCTTTCCATCAATTAGGCTTTGAAATTATTGGGGAGTCCGACTGTTGTCCATCACATCCGCTCGTCTATCTGGGCATGGATTTTCTCACCCACCTCAAACTGATAAGTCATCCCTACCTTTGGGTGGTCCAAACCGTCCTTGCAGAATCCATTTTCAACACAAAATGGAACATAACCAGGGTATTTCTGAAACTCATCGGATAGTTCGATGCAGCAGCAGATCTTATCTCGCTGGGTTGTCTCTAACTGCGCCTTTTGCTGCTGACCCTGATATATAAAGGTCATCTCTCTTCCATGACGTTCGATAACAGTATCAGTGTAACGAATGAGAAAGAATCATTCCTGGACCAGTGACGCAACCAAGGATCGCTCAAGACAGCAATACCTCTCAAACAGCCGCAACAAGATGTGACTACGTGTACAAACGCAAGTAACTATGACTGAGCAACCATCTGTTTCTGGACTTCGACAAAACTCCTAGTAGCTGCATCTGTTGCTTTTACCGGATCACCTAAATTTGTAACACTGTTGTTTTTCGAGTTTAAGTCTTTGTTTATTTATTGGTTTAGTACCAGGTTTTAAACTTAAAACACCATAAACTTTTAACCTTGTCCCTCCTTGGTAGTAATTGCTTGTACTGTTGACTAAACTTGAAAACTAGGACTTTACCCAAGCGAAATATACACGCTACGTACACACCGTGAAAATCTATTACTTCTCCATCTTCATCTGTGATGTTGATATTCAGCATGCTTATGTTCCCTCTTGTAAATAAAGTCACAGAGCAAAATACCTTTTATTAGTTTCAGAATATTGCAAACTTTTATGATATCCATTAGAGTAAGTATGGCATTAATGTTCCAATCACGCAAAAGATATAAATGTTGGGTTTCAGTACCCAGCAGTCTTATCGGATTTGTAAAACGTCTGTATATATTCCTGGCTATCAAAACCTAGCAAGTTGGAGTTGTCGTCGGTTATGCAAACTGACTATATATTGCTTGCGAATACAAGAACTTTAGAATTGTAATTCAATAATTCAACGTCTGTATCTTTTCATTGTCCTTATTAGCGGTAATTCCCTCTTTAACTTAGTACATTTCAAGGGTAAGAAATAAATCTGAATTTAAACGTTTTCGTTTCGATTAATAATAATAATAATAATAATAATAATAATAATAATAATAATAATAATAGTATATTTAGGGTGACATAATTACCTAACAAAACTAGATTACTTTATAGCCCTGCAATTGAAATAATAATCTACTATGCTAACACCTACTGCATTCAAGAAAGGAAATATAACATAATTCGATGCACGTTATACAAAGTTAGCGTACAGTTATTACAGACATATATCACAGTTACTGCGCTACGCTTTTGTTGTAGAAGTATAACGAAACGGTCCTCACAATTTAAAAACATCAATATTATTTAAGATCTTGAAAGTAAACACAGCTTTTCTTATACATAAAGCTTCTTTCAAAATTAAAGTTTAAACCAACTTAAGAATCCACGTAAACACGAATTTGGAGCTATTCGCAAAGCAAAGATTATTCACAAATTATTTAACACCATCCATAAACACAACTTTTGTACACTTAAGGTCATCTTGAAATTAAATTGAAAGACGACGTTAGCATACTATTAAAAGTTAGTAGATATCTGGACCATATTATTGATAATACTGTTCACTATTGCGATGATTATGAGGACTCGACTGTTGAAAACAATTGTTCTTTTATCTAACGAAGGATCTGAAACTTCTTAGCAGCCATCTACAAATGTACTTGATGAACGCAATTATTTGGCTGAACATGGCTTAAAAATCGATGAAGTTAAATATATAAACCAAATAAAATTCGTTTACGAATTAAAAACATTGATTTATCAAAAAATAGGCACAAGTACCCAACTCAAATTAGTTTTAAAAAGTACATTAGATTGAAGATCCATTTCTGAGTTAGTTAGCTAAATATAGGCTTATATCTTTGTCTAATCTTTCTCTTCAAGAAATAGGTTGATATTTGTTTTACATAAGCATGTCTTGCCAACAATAAGCAGAGATATAAATATTTTAAAGATAATTACTTTTCAAGAGTTTAAATATTGTACATTTCTTTTAGCGCCCATTAGCGGGTAAAGTACAGTGAAGGTAGGGCAAACATGGAGTCGTTTATTTATTTGCAGAGTGGTGCAATATTGTCCTCTTCATTGTATCTACCGAACATTCTGTATTTATAATATTCCTAAAAATATAGGTCAAGAAACCAAGACAAAACCTGATGTATAAGGGTGCTCGGCAAGATTGACACTGATAATACGATTAACAAATAAAGTGCAGTCACCTTCAACCAATGCAAATAGACATGACAATATTGAGCATAATCACATCAAATTCTATTACGGACAAGCAGACATATATGCACAAAGTGTCAGATAGAAAACTTATATAATTTCTTCTAAAACCGAACTGTTAACTGTTTGAATACAAGTTTTGTCGAACAAACCAAATATATTTCAAACGATGTCTATTGCCTTGATATATCGCCGCAGTAGCGGTACCACTTTCGAGACTATTTTGTCCAAGACCTGGAGAACATTTTATGAAATATATGCCCTTATTATAGGTCTTCTTCACGAAGAAATATTCGAACAAACCGACTTGTATTCTTTCTCTATTTTACAAACCAAATATATATATAAATCATAACAATATATGATAAACACACCGGATATGTGTTCAAATGTTATAACAAATATGGATGACGTGGAGTTTTGAGGTTTTTGACGAATACATGCGGAGTCTCCTTGATGTTGATTTTCATTTCTTTGGAGATGGCAATTATACAAGTAGAAGGTTTCAGTAAATCAGTAACAAAAAAGATAAGTACCAAGGGGCAAACACAAGGTGATGCTACTCTTTTCCAAATATGACTGGAATCAGATGTTGATCATATACTCACACAGTGCATACCATCAGAGAAAGTCTGTAACCTTTTTTCATCGTTGTTTTCAGTGTTAGGATAAAAGATGGTTCCGAATATTAACCCATGACAGTCAGTTTATTTTTAAATCCCTTGAGAGGAATTTAAGTGAGAACAACTATCATTTTTACAATTATCCAAGGCGAGAGAAATCCTATGATGTAAGCAAAAGTGCCATTCATTGTCACAGGCATATTTTTTGACATATTTTACAGAGTTAATGCCCTCGATTGACTTAGCAAATTCACAAGATGCAAGCAGTTAACATTATTTCCTAGGGAGACGTGGGCCATATAAATAAATTGATAAAATGAAGATTGACTGCGAAATAAACTTTTTGATGGAGATACAGATACAATTATGTTGCTGGCAATTTCATCTCAATGATGGTAGCAACTTCAAGCAAGCTCGCAAATGCAGGGTGAAATGGAAAATAGATTATTAGAACTTTAAGCGTGTGATCTATTCATTTATTTATTCATTGATTTATTTATATATTTCTTTATTTCTTTATTTATATATTTATTTATTTATTTATTTATTTATTTATTTATTTATTATTTTATTATGTTGTTGCAATATATCCAAGCCCAATCGAACTTTTGCTTACTCTGTTATCTCTATATCCTAACTATATATGAACTTATGGAACTTTGAAATAAATCAGATTAATACATTCTATCTTCTACTTATTTTAATACATCAGTTTTTGTTTCGTCCTTGACTAATGTTGTCAGAAAGACATGTATTGAGGAGACACATTATTCATATAAGCACAAGGTATCAGTTTCTTTTCCCGGTTAACTATATAATATTCAATAGAGACTGTATTGTGAGTCTGAGAGAGAATGGAAATTCGTATGACATATCAACTGGATTATGGCTATTAAGATAACGAAACAGAATGTCGTCATGGAATGTGAAACTTGCAAACTCATTCCTATTCTAAATCTATATTCATGTCAAGATGCATGTAAGGTAACGAAAATGAATATACGTTGTTTCGACTCCATGGTCTGAAACTAAGTAATAAATATGAGCGAAACTAACAGGTCTTGTAAAATTCAACAAATAATTTATTTTCCTAAAAGATAATATAAAAATTTAAAAAGAACTTACAGAATTATCAATTAAATTCCAAATAGTTCTAAAAGTTCTATTACAAGTCCAGAAGTATAGAGTATCACAAATGAATACCAGTTGGGTTCCGCATGAATTCCGATCTCGAATATGCTGATATGCCCTAGCCTTATATGAGATAACATATCAACGGTCTTGATGAACCATAATAATATAAACCACAATGTCTTTAAATGAATTCACGATAATCCCAAAACAGTGATTTTATCCTAAACTGAATTAGCACTTTGTAATTCCAAAGAATAATTGAAATAAATAAATCGTCTCAAATAATAATTGAACACAACTAAAAAAAATCATTCCACTGCAGATGTTAAGATAAAAATAAATAATTTATAATTTTGTTTAACATCACCTTTAGATACCAACTAAAACACAATATGAGAACCAGGATGAGGGGCATTTTCCAATCAAATTCGTTAAATAGAACACTTCTAGAAACTTCTCAAGGTGAAAAGCCCACGCCAACATGTTTACCCAAATTATCTTAAAGTGTAATGCACAATCATGGAGTTACGTAATGTTGTTTACAAAATGACCCTAGAAATCTATAGTCACGAACAAAAATTAAACACACACAATTGATATACGTAACAACGTCTTCGAATATAATTATTGAAAGAAATGACAAAAAATACAGAAATAAACGATTCTTTAGATTAAATTAATACCATGAACTGGTCGAACAGGAAAACGAATTCAGTCAACCGACGGTCCAAGTCCAAAGGAAAATCTAAGAAAACGTCTAATTGTTGGACCCGTTCTCAGACTTTGAATTTAGTCCACACAACGTATGTTATTAATCCCATGCAGTGCTATAAAGATATAAGTCATGATAGTCATAATGAGTGCCAGGATTCTGCACTACCAGATATATATGAGAGACAGACAGACAGACAGAGAGACAGACAGAGAGAGAGAGGGGGGGGGCAATGAGAGAGAGTTGAGACGAATTATCTTCCAAATGGAAGAAAGCAAACTTGACTTAGTTACACCAGTCTGGTTAACAGAGGATCGCCATGATGTCATGTGCAATGGTTCCTTTTATCCAGTCAGGGTCCCTAGGTGGTCGAATGGTTACGCGGCTCGCCTGTATAGATGACTCATATATATCACTTTTGTCCGCGTGAGTTCGAGTCTTGGCTTGGCCAATGTGGGTGTGTATGAAAACTAGCCAGTAATTTCCCGTGGGTCAGAGTTTGTTTCCCGGGTCTTCCCAGATTCTTTCTCACCAAATATAATGACCGTCATGAAAAGTCAATTATGTCCTGGACAAATGTTATAAAGCCGATCAAATCAAACTACAGCATTTATCAAAACAAAGGCCTGTTGTTTCTGATTCTTTTGCCATCCAAGAATACGTGATACAATTATATAATTTGCCTATTGTAAAAATAGACAGTAAACAAAAGAGCATACAAGGAAGTGAAATCATGTTTGGCAATCAAGATAGAATAATTCCTATCATAGTTTTCAATAAAAAGAAACTTTGTGTTTTGCTTGCAATATCGCCTATTAAATGTTTTCACTTGTCAAAACATATTTAACGTAATTTTGATTTTTCTTCCACTAATGTGATAGAAGCAAAATGGAGCAAAACTTAAAAGATTCTTTCTGTTTCAATAAAACACAAAGTATGCATGATTTCAAAAAGCACGTTCAATCAACATTATCTCGACAAATTACATTAAATGAAAAATAATCCATTCCTTGTGAATCATGAAACTACAAACCTAATTTCATACTAATTTGCAATAAGCTATATGAAGACATGAAAGTGATAAAATTATGCCTAGATTGTGTAAATCTGAGACAGACATACAGGCAAGCACAGATAGATGGATAGATAAAACTGTCAAATACAGATAGATGGATAAACAGATACCTTGTAACATTTGTATCTCTTTGCTTAGAGAGCTACTTTATTTACTCTCTTCCGGTATTCCTCATAAAGTCGATCCAAATAATTGTTACACAGTCATCATAATCAACTCAACTATATTAAGACTAATCCAGTGAATCACATAGCAAAGAAAATAGTAACATAAAGTGGATTTTTTATTTAGGTAACTAATGCAAGTAAAAACCTTTTATACCCAATGGCTTTACGCTTAAATCACATGCGAGCGTATGCTTTAAGGAAGTGCAAACGATATTCAATTGAGTTAAGATGCAACCAATACAATGGTGCATTCCTGGAAAATATGAACTTTTCATTTCCTTGTGTTACTTGTTGGGCTATGTGCTACACCATGCCTTAGATATGATATTAGAGTAAGGTCTCGTGATCAGCTTTGCCAGCCATTCTGATCTGTTAGCGAGTATTATCGTGTGCTTCGTCAAAGATTCTCTGAACTTATGATTGTAAAAACACCCAACAACGTCGATCAAAAAGATACCGAAAACAATAAACTAAAAGTCAGGATTAAAGTGATTGCAGCGATTGATCCTGATAAGGTAAAAATACATTTTAAAACATTTATTGACGGAATTTGAAATTAGACAAAGATTTTCCCTTGCATACAAGTATGCTACCGTCAACCCGTTGAGTCAACTCCTTCGAGAGCGTGGGTTGCGAATGTCATCCAGTATGCAAGCAACAAATATAATTGGGTTATTAGGATCCACAGTCGATTGTAAGGACAACGTTAACAACAATTGCAACAATCCGGGCGCGTGCGTAATATACAAATATCATGTGGGGCTAGAAAATACGACATACATGCGCTATTAGGTCTTACAGTTGCAACGCCTCTAACTGTGAGAGAGCTTCGTGCAACAGCAGTATGATTTTGTCTCCAAATTCCTCCACAGATCAAGCGGGCGCAAATTCTACGCATAGCTGAGGATTAAGAAAACCGTCGACGTATCGCAATCACAATCGCAGCTGCGGCTGTCGAGTAAGTTCAAGAACAAAACGTTTCAAAATTTAAAATGTATTAGATCTTCAAGATTACTGTGCGATTATTCCAAACCTATGTCAGCTAAACAGAGATGTTGCAAAGGTTTCAAATAGGAGTCCGGAAATTGTATCAGCACGTGGATGGCGCTGCGTAATATTGTGCCATAAAGAAACTCAAGTCATCAACGACGAAACTGATTACACTTATGCAAAGATCCTCGAGAAGTTGATAAACAGCCAATAGGAGATCCTTGATATTTGCTTTCCAGATGATTGGAAATTTACTTTCATATTTTCCCATACAATCCCATTCGCTGCTCGAGTTACGTACCACCACCAAACTATTTCAACCGCGGTGAGTGATACATATAAAATATGATGACAACCGGTGTTTTTAATAGGCAATCTTCTTCGCTTTGCATCCCGCGAGATACAACGAAAGATGATCCGCAGAAATGTAAACAATACCTGGGCGAACTTTGTTTGGTAACATTGGACTTTTAGTACAGACTTTTGGCACAATGCTTAAAATGATTGAACACCGCAACCCTGATATTGCTGTTAATATGCTTGCTTGTAATAACGGCTTTTTAGCAAAAGGAATATCTACCACGAATAGCGGCACAAAATTGATATGTTGTTGATGAGCTACAAAGATGAGTCACAGGCGACGCATCATTAAGTGTCAATAATGAATCTTTCACGGTTGGTGTACCCACACAATATGCATAAGGGCAAAAATGTTCCACGTCCACGCTGCCTACATGTATTTAGTATTCAACAGATGTTTGCCAAGGATAATTTCTACTGTGGCAGACATAAATGAAAAGACTCAGAGGACAATCACGTCAGGACACGGCAAGATGATTTTGAAATTTACCACGGTGCAAAGAAAAATGAAAGTCCCGTATATTTTCTACGCGGACATCTAATGTTTGAAAGTTAGAATGATGTTCAGCTAAATACAGTACAAGTTGCTGAACAAGTTCCATGCAGGGTTTTGTCTTGTTGTTGTCAGATGTGATGGAATCGACTGCGCAACCAATACTGGATCGTAGCCAATACTCCGCTAAGTTGTTTGTCAAATCGCTCGAGGTTAAAGCAGAATGGATCCCTCAACAGCTCTCCTCACCGGCATACATGATTATGACTAATAATGATATTCATAAGTTTTCTACTACTACTCATTGCTGGATCTGCAACGAATCTTTTAGTAAGACGGTAACCAATAAAAATTTTCGTAATTAATGGCACATTAGTGCATGCAGTGCAGTAATACACAGTTACAAATTTCTCCAAAATACACGAAATCCTTTCATCATCATCATCATCATCATCATCATCATCATCATCATTAATCCCTTAACTCAAGAGGTCGCTGAGGCACCACAGTTGACTTTACAACCAATTATCTCCATCTTTCCCTGTTCTCTACTGCCTTTTGGGAATCTCCAAATCCCATGCCTGCCCACTCATTAATATTGCCTTCCCACCTCTTTTTCTGTCTGCCTCTTCTTTTGCACCCTCGCACTGTGCCCTGCAAGATTGTTTTTGCCAGTCCAGATGATCTTGAGACATGACCGTACCACGAAATCCTTTAGTGTTTCATAACCTGTGCTTCATAGCTTTTGCAAGTATGATAGACCCTTATTAGTGCAAGCAGTCGCATCGGCATCGAATCCACCAATTAGCGTCATCCCAAAACGTGGGCAAATGCATCACGTTTAGGCTCTGACAGCTGCATTTTATTGATTCGCTAAAGTTTCTGAATTCCAGTCGGAACAACACAACAATTCTTGAACGAAGACGAGGATGATCGTTGAAGACACTAAGCACGGGTGCACTCATGGTTCTGTATCAACGTAGTACTTGGTCTCCAGAACGCGCAATCGACGGAGACTTAAATATTCCCCAGGCAGATATTTTCAATGATCGTATGGCATTTGTACTAGTAGGGAAATTTGTTGGAAGTGAGTGTGCCTCTTGCACAGGCCGACCTGTAAATCAATTATATTTAGTGATCACATTATTAATAGAAGAACAACAACTATTATAGGCACACCTATCGTAATTGTTGTTGGAGCCATATCCATAGTAACTGATGTCTCGACTAGAGCTGTTAAGATAATATCGTTACGTTTATATGACCGATTATGTGTTTTTCCGAACTTCTGGATGCGGCATAAAGTAGCCTCACTAAGATTAATAAACTATATTCGATTGATAACAAAGATAAAGCAATTATCATGGCTGAGTTCAAAATGGTCGTGGTGAAAATGGAAACCACTAGCGACTTCGCGCACAAATACGAAATCGGGGTGACTCCAAACAGGAAATGAATTTCAAGGTAGAGAAAATCGATTAACTGTATATCGATCAGCCTGCCAACATGTTTGCTTACGTACTGACCTAACAAAGGTATCTAGTATAGTAAATTTAACTGAGGCTCACCACGGGAGGCTCACAATTCGTTCATGTACAACTACGTAACTCATGCATTCGCGTGTGGTTTAATGGTAAAGTCAGATCCCGCTTAAAATATCATCCATAATGTTTGTTATACATTTGGTATTTAACTGATTTCAAACATTTTGTTTTAAGTTGTCCATGTAATTGAAGCATTGATATATGGTAATACATAGGGTATGGTAATGTATTTATATTGTCACCTATCAGAGCAGGATACATTTACTTTGTTTACTTACTGTAAATATCGCGATAGTAAAACCGGACTAAGTATCATTTGTTAATTGTTGTAGTTGTTATTAAACAGAGAGTTCTTGTTCATTTCGAATTTTAAATGCATTTTTATCACGCATTTATTTGTATCGCTGCAAATTTCCTCTCATCATGATCAGTTGTGATCGCTAACCAACAAATTTTCTTATCGGAATGCCTTAAAGCTCATTCTTGAAAAGCCAGGTGTGTACTTATTTGAGGGACACTATATATGTTCTCTTCGGGATATACGCCTATATTGTAGAACTGTACGTTCTCTGTCATGTTATCGTGAAAGGCGTTCGACTCAGAATGAATGCATAGTGAATCAGTTTCGGCTTCATTCGATCTCTGTATTTGGTTTTTAACCTCTCCATAAATAATACATCATCTATTTGCATCACTCAGACACAGTAGTGTCAATATATGTTTGGTAAGTTTTATTGTTTTTGTCTTTCATATTCACTAAACTCAAGTTTCATCAAGTATCTTTCTAATTCTCTCTAGCAACTATGTTTGCAATGTTATACTTTTTTTCATCATTACATATTTACATAGTCATCTTCCTTAAAGTCTCTATTTTTCCCCAATAATTGTATTCTTAGTCAATTTTAAGAAGTCCTTTTCAAGCTAATTAATTGCTCCTTGTTCGAATGAAGTACTGACCTTTATGTACATTTTTAGTCAGAGTTGTTGATGGATACGAATGGCTTTTCACTTTTGTAAATTTCGCTCCCAACTTTATCTATAATTTTAAAGGCCACTTGCCCCCTTTATTGTACAAACGTGTGATATTATTATAGTCATAAAAAAGCATTTGTTATATAAGCACACCATTAAAATGTTTAATTAGACTTTAAAATCCGCTTTTTTAAATGAAAATATAATTCGGCAATCTCCGTAAACAATCGGTAGTTTCCGCGTGCCAAAAACGGATATGACGTACATTTATCCCTTGTATTCAACCTAGCCATTTACGTGCTTAATTTCCCCACGTAAATGTTTATGTGATATATCCTACGATCGCCTTTTTGTACAGCAAATATGGTGCACTGTGTTACATAGGGATGTTACCAAAAGAGTGATGATGGAACAAAAGGGTTCTTTCTTTTTCCGAAAGACCCTGTTCACCACAAAATAAGTGGATTGAAGCTGTGGAATCGAATAGGATGAGGGATGGGAATGTCCTAAATCCTCCTAAATCCCTTAGAAAGCTTTATGGCGCATATGAGAAGAGGGATAGAA
>JAECUM010062799.1:0-28681 GCA_016617855.1 Megalonaias nervosa
TATCTATATATATATATATATATATATATATATATATATATATATATATATATATAGTGTCTTTTACCAACACACACACATGCGTATATGTTCTTATATAAATTTTTCCGGATGCGGTTTCATATGAGATTGATTGTCAGTCTTGCGAATTTATCATTTATAAGGTATTATGAATGGTACATTTTTAAGTATGCCTCGCAAACACCGCCTTGAACGTACTCTAAGTGGGAGTTTAAGTCTGACAGAATTGGCGAAAAATTGCAAACTGCCAAGAATACATTATCTTATGCAAGAGCTCCTTGAACTTTTAACTGGGTGGGTGACAAACTTAATTCCAAATAATATTCAGCTGAGAAACCGCCACACCCTGGTATAGTAGACATTACGTTCTTTGCTAAAGTTTAGGCCCTATAAACCTGGACACAGAGATATGAGATCTTTAACTTGAGACAAAAGAAAAGACAACGCCATCTTAAAGAATAAAGAGGTAATAAACGTTTGCAGTATAGTCCTCTAACCGAAACCGTATAGCCCAGTGTTAAATCGTATAGCCCATTGATGAACCATGTAGGCAAGTGATAATCCGTGTAGCCCAGTGATAAACCATGTAGTCCAGTGATAAACCATATAGATCAGTGATAAACCCTATATCCCAGTGATAAACTGTGTAGGTCAGTTATAAATGGTATGGATCAGGGATAAACCATGTAACCCAGTGATAAACTGTATATCTCAGTGATAAACCATGTAGCCCAGTAATAAATCGTATAACCAGTAATAAACCGTGTAGCAAGGTGAAAAACCGTATGGCCCATTGATAAACTTTATATCCCAGTTCTAAACAGCACAGACTAGTGCTAAAATTCAATTAAGCAAGATTAGAAAAATTATACAAATTCTTGCACCTTGAATACAATCAAAGATATATACAACAGAGTTCATAAGGGAATATTTTTAGCTCACTGTTGAGTTTTTAATATTATCCTCAGAACTTCTATTTTAAAATTGTAATTACACATACGAATTTGTTTATGATTTCCATCACCGTGGTTTGCAGTGAATTTCTCATTTCTTACTTCTGTAGATATTATCATTAAAGATCAATAAATATGCTACGTTGGTACATTTACATAATCAATTAAATTACATTATTTTAAAGATAACAACATATGTATAATGTGGGTCAGGAAACTTTATGAAGTGAATCATGCTTTGCTTTGACAAAAACTGTGTTAGGAGCACCGAAGAGAAAAAGGAAATGGCCCTAACTTACAAGATGCAGCATTCGACGGAAATTAGATAAGGAACACAATTTTCACTTTGAAAACTACACAATGTTTTGGCGGCTTTTTTTTTTTTTGAGACAACATGACAAATATCAGATATGACTTCCACTGTTCAACGTTACCAATAGCAAATTTATTCTAAAAAAAGGTCTGTCTTGTTCATAAACGCATGGGGTGTGTGTGTGTGTGTGTGTGTGTGTGTGTGTGTGTGTGTGTGTGTGTCTTTGTTTATTTTTGAATATAGATGATATATAATTATAAAATATACCTATTAAGGAAAATTGGCTTATTTTACAAAGCGAACACAAATAAGCAATATAAATGAGACCTGGACTTGTTTGAGCGAATAGCTATTGACGTTTCAATGTTGTCTTGAACGGAACATTCTAGAATTTACTTACCAACACCAATTTACCTCAGTGTCAAGGATCCGATCTGAATGCATAACGTGCAGTGTATAGTAATTTACAGGAATTGTAAACAGCTATTCAAAACTCTCAGTTACCAAATAGAAAATTAGTTGAAATGAGATGATGTTGACAATTTAATGATGTAAACAATCCTGCAAAATAGTACGCATTTCTTGATTATAAAATCTTTAAAACAGTAAGAAATCACAATAAATTGTGTTAAATACCTCCGTCGTTCTTTAAAATATGTCATAACTCTAGAATATAGATAAACAGTTGAGACTAGTTCAAAAACTTCTGCATCTAATTAGAAAAAATTATAGCAATTTGTGTATAATAAATATGTATTTATATCGTACATCACTGTTCCTAACTCAATATCAGCTTTTCAGAGCCAACGTTTCTTTGATAATTGTAAAAATGCAGTGGAATGAGGTCAATTCATGAAGAACATTCTGTGAGATCTTCATTATTATTATTATTATTATTATTATTGCTATTTTCAAAACATAACATATCACTTTAGCGACAAGTGGCAAGAAATAGCAAATGTTTCATATCTTTAAAGCTTTTTTTTTCTTGACATAGATATTTAGTTTCAAGTGGAATTCATTTAAAGGAATGCATCATTTGAAATATTTTTGGAAATAGCTTCACACTGAAATGATTCAAAATGCAGATTATATTTAATAATAGTCTGAGTGTATTGATATAAAACATCAGATGGAAACTCAACCGTGTTTACTTATCCTATTGTCCTACAACGATGAAGGTTTATACGAAGCTGAAGGCAAAACAATGCGACTGTTTGTCCTGCTACACCATACGAACTACCCCACCTAACTTCTAAACAGACGCATATAATTTAGCCATCCCATATGTCCCATAATATACGAATTTATATTCAAGATTTAACTTGTGGCACGTGGCTAGCTTGGTCTTTTTATCTTCTTTGTTTGGAACCCTTTTGTTAAAGTCTCAAATTACATATTACTATTCATGTAGAGGTAAAAGCAGTTTGCAAATTCGTGTGGTAATCACAGGTGTACAATGCGTTTGAAATATTTGATCACAGATAATCGATTAGTTAACAATAGCAGGAATCTGAACAATTTCAAAATTTTGTTCCTTGTGACCCTCACTAACACAAGTTCAGGTTATTATTGGACTCGTAAATAAAGACAGTTTCTTTCTAAAAAGGAATTCAAGCAACATATTTGAATGAAATGCAATAGTGGCAAGTATCGTAAAGCTATTTCGTTATTTTTATTACATATCTCTCAACGGATTCTTGTTAGTATCGCCATATTCGAGACTTTTATTTTAGATGAAGTATATTTGGGATAAATTATTTAGGAAGTCTACTTAAGATAGGAAAAATATGAATGAATGACTTATACATATGTGAATGGATGACTTATACAATATGTGAATGGCTGTCTTATACATATGTGAGTGGACGACTTTTACAAATATGAATGAATGACTTATACAAATGTGAATGGATGACTTATAAAAATATGAATTGATGACTTATACACATGTGAGTGGATGACTTATACACATGTGAATGGATGACTTAAACATGTGTGAGTGGATGACATTTACAAATATGAATGAATGAATGACTTATACAAATGTGAATGGATGATTTATACAAATATGAAATGATGACTTGTACATATGTGAGTGGATAACTTTTGCAAATATGAATGAAAGAATATGAATGAATGACATACAAATGTGAATGGATGACTTATATAAATATAAATGGACGACTTATACAAATGTGATTGGATGACTTATGCAAATGTGAACAAATGACTTACACAAATTTAATTGGATAACTTATACAAATGTGAATGATGGAATGCAAGAATCGTTGTCGTAGTCGGCATCCGTCCGTCTTCGGGAGACGACGGTGTAGCTTCCGGTTGGGTGTCCTGTCTACACCTTCGCGAGTGGCTGAAGAGTCCGACCCTAGAGTGACAGTCTCTGTTGCACTTGCTGCAGGTGAACGTTGATGCTTGTTGAGGCTGTTGTTGTTTCGCCATCCTCCTGGCTCTCTTTGTAGCGAGGTTTGTGTTTCTCATTTCCTTGGCTTTCTGAACGCCCTGTCTCACAGCAAGGCGCCAGGCGGAGCGGTCGTCAGCACAGCTCTCCCAGTCGTCGACGTTGATGTTGGCCGTCTTCATGTCCTTCTTGCAGACATCTTTGTAACGTAGACGTGGCCATCCAGTCAGTCGAGCGCCTTCTGCTATCTCGCCGTATAGCAGGTCCTTGGGAATGCGGCCTGGGTCCATTCTTTTGACGTGGCCGAACCAGCGAAGGCGCCTCTCGCTGAGAATGGAGAACATGCTGTTCATGCTGGAGCTTTCCAGAACCTCTGTGTTGAGTGCTCTGTCCTGCCACTGAATGTGCAGAATGTGCCGCAGGCATCTCAGGTGGAAGCTGTTGAGTTTCCTTTCGTGGCTTGCGTAGGTGGTCCATGCCTCGCTGCTGTAGAGAAGTGTGCTGAGCACGCAGGCCTGGTAGACGCGCAGTTTGGTCTTCTCAGTGAGGTTGGGGTTGTTCCAAACCCTCTGGTTCAGTCGGCCATAACTGCTGCTGCCTTGGCAATCCTGCCGTTCACCTCAGCATCAATGGAGAGCGAACTAGAGATGGTGGACCCAAGGTATGTGTAGTTCTCAACAACTTCCAGGTTGTACCCATCGATGCCGATGGTGGGAGGGGAGTCTGCATCCTGCGCCATGACGTTCGTCTTCTTCAAACTGATGGTCAGTCCAAACTCCTTGCAGGCGTGGGAGAGGCGACATACCAGTTGCTGCAGTCCATCTTCCGTGTGTGATGTCAAGGCTGCATCGTCAGCGAAGAGCAATTCACGGATGAGAACCTCTGTGACTTTAGTCTTTGCAGGGAGACGAGCGATGTTGAACAGCTTGCCGTTTGCGCTGGTGTGGATGTACACTCCCTCGCTGCAGTCCTTGAAGGCGTACTGGAGGAGCATGGAGAAGAAGATGGCAAAGAGCGTCGGCACAAGGATGCAGCCTTGCTTCACTCCCCTGCTGACTGGGAAGGCCTCCAATGTTGTGCCATTGAAGCACACTGTGCTGTACATGTTCTCATGGAACGACGTGACGATAGCGAGCAGTAGTGGGGGGCAACCGATCTTCTCCAGGAGCCTGAAGAGTCCGCTCCGGCTGACTAGGTCACACGCCTTCGTCGACCTGACGATGAAGGCGATGTAGAGGGGCATCTGCTGCATCTGCTGCTTGGTCCAAGGTTGTCATTGCCGGGGTGGGAATGGGAGACAAGCGCCCCACTCCTCCAGAAATGCCCCATATGGCTTGCGTCTCTGATCGCCTCAGTCAGCTAAAATCCTAAAATGCGAGAATAACGATAAGGATAAGGTGTACAGAGCATTTTCAACTTATTACTCATACTTCATTTTATTTTCACCAATCTATACACAAGTTATACATGGTATAGCAATATTTGCAACTATACCACCGTAATTACTTCTGTTATATAAAACATCGTACAAGAAGAAAGAGATTTTGGGGTTTTTTGCCACAAATTAGAAACTGTGAGGAATTATAAAAATCAATCTTTGCCATGTATTAAGGATAGTAACGTATCTTAGAACAACATTAAAGATGCATTTAATAGTCGTTAATACCTCTTAAAAGTGGAAGGACTATTCGAAAAGGTTTCTTTCCTCTAACAGCACTATCAAGACATTAAGTAAAAGAGTCAGTGGAACGTAATCGTAGAACAGATTGCATGTTTTGGGGATTTTTTTTTCCATCTGAAATTCATTCCATATGGCGCCCAATACTAATTAAGGAAGTCTAAGGCAAATATTTGCATTGTCATCTTTAGTCTTTTTGTGTAAGTTAAAAGATCGTCATCAGCTTGGCCTTCGGTTGTGAGTTCAGAAACAATAATGACACTAAAACAGGTTATCGAACACATAAATACCTCACATTATTTGGTCATTACCGGAAACATATTCCACTCATTATCCTATTGATGCCCGTCATGAGCAGGTGGTTATTTTCTTCTATAGCTCCCAAATTGTATACTTAAAAAGTAACCTTTGTGTATCAGTTTTACCTACTCAATGCCGACACCATACCCCATATCGTTGTGATTATATATTTGTTTTCATGCTTTAATTTACACAGATGTGAAAAACACTATATCTTTATTCTACCTTTATAAATATTTAAAATTGTTTTAACCATTTTTTAAAGAAAAAATTCTTCATCTGATTTACTGAATCCAGCACACATAAAAAAACAGAAATCTAGGTGAAAAATAAGACATATGTATACAATAAATTTAGAAACATAGAGATGTGCAAGAATTGTTTACGAAATAATTTTTATAATTCGAATACATATAAAAGCTACTGTTCCAGTTAAGAAGTGTCACTTGTAGAGCTAGACCAAAATGATATCCGCTCTTAAATACACCTAACTCAGGCTTCGGAGCCTCAATAGTTTAATTAAACTTGTTTAATTTTTAATATATATATATATATATATATATATATATATATATATATATATATATATATATATATATATATATATATATATATATATATATATATATATATGTATGTGTGTGTGTGTGTGTGTGTGTGTGTGTGTGTGTGCATCAACTTCATCTAGCTGAAACTATTGAAGCTAAGGGAAATAGTATACATTAACTATTCCCAATAAATAGGCATCATTACTTTTTTGCGACTTTACCGTTTATTATTCCACAGTAATTCAGCATTAGTGCCAGAAGTTTTTCTTTCCTCTCGAAGCAAAAACAAAAAAAAAAGAAAAATAAGCGACCCTTTCTAAACAAAGTAAATTAATCAAGCGTTTCGAAACAAGGTAAATTAATCAACCCTTTCGGAACAAGGAAAATTAATCGTTCATTAATTGTTCTTTACAAACAAGAAAAACTAACCAGCCCTTTCGAAACAAATAAAACAAATCATCTTTCAAAACAAAGAAAATAAATTAACACTTTCGAAACAAGGAAAACTAATCAAATACATGTGATCCAAAGAGACGCTGGGACATGGACGCCTCAGTAAATATTATTTCTTTCTTTAGAGTTCAATATCAATACGTTCCGTACTGAATCTTGTTCTAGATTTTGTTCAAGGGAGCTTATTCGTAATTTTTTCAAACAATTACTAGAAAAGTGAATCAATGTGTTTCAATATTTTGTTTCGTCTTTGTTTTTCATTTATTTTGTTAAATGATAATTTCATTCCGTCTTTTATAAAATTGTTTTCAGTATTATTTGTTTTAAATATCACAAAACATTAAAATTTGTGTCCAAGTGACGGCAACATATACAATATATGTTTTGTATTTATTCTACAACACAAATATGACTTCTAAAATCCTGTATATAAGTAGCTCTTTATCAGAAACTTAATGAAGCAAATGAAGTCAACTGTCATCCTTCCCAAAAGCAAACATTTTATTTAGATATTCTCAACATAATTTACTTTACAAACGACCAAAACTTAAAAACCAATTTTGCGTGACTTCTCGCTATTAGCTAGAGATCACAAACTTTATTTGTTATAATATTTGTTCGCTTTAGAGAGTTTTCCAGGTTTCCAAGTCGTTCCTTTCCAGATGTTTCATCTAAGAAGCGTTAACTGAACTAATTATAGAGTTCATCCGTTATGTGTAGGAAAAGAAACAAATACTGAATGCCTCTAACACGTCTAGGTATAGTTTTTGAGATGTCCAAATAATAAATTCACACTGCTAACAATAGTTTCTATCGTAAAATGTGTCAACCGCATACTTGTCATAATCTATTATTATTCCCAAAATGTCGCTTCTCCCTAGCAAGTTGAAATGTGCGTGCTTGATATTTGTTCTGGTTTACCCGTTAATGTATTTTTCAAGAAGCTTTTCGGTTTAATCTGCAATCATTCTGGTTTGCTCTGGATATTGTTCAAAATCAAAAGAGCAATATATTTTATCATTGTAGCCATGTGAGTCTCCCTTCCCCTGTACAATTGTTTTCCTTAGTTGATCCCATAAAATACATGCTGGTCTTTTTTCTTCAATGTTAACAGTCAGTATACGGACACTAGTTAACAGTTCCAATTACACGCAATATATTCTTTATGTTTGTCGTGTACTGTCTCTCCCAAAGAAAAGGGGTATCTATCACCCTGATGCTGCCTATTTCTACCAGTCACTAGTTCATCAAGATCCAATATAGCGAATGTGCGGTTTTGAAGAATCAGTGACATCTTTGGAGATAATATGTCTCTTCTGGGTTAGTATAACTGCGGAACGCCTCAGACTGGGCTGCAGCAATACATTGAATCTGACTATTCTAATTGAAGACTGTGATTATGTGTTATTCTTGGAATGTTGCTCTTTTACTGCAACAAGTATATTCCGATGACGTTCAGAATATTCCTCAGGTTCAGTTTAAATTCCATTTTCAGTGTGCTATGTATATTTAATCTATATTGTATGCTTCATATTTTGCCCGTGATTTGAGGGATGAGTTTAGGCCAACCTGACAATTGTCATTTTATTTGCTTAAAGTTCAAGATCTGGCTTTGCTCGGGACTTAGAAGGTTCTGTAAGCGACCTTGTTTTGCGTGAAATTCTGTATTTCCAGACAATCAATTGCGTCGCAGATTAAGTGAAATTTGTATATAAAAGATTTGTAAATAAAGTCTTCATTCCTATGTTAAGATTAGTCTGTGGAATCATTTTTAGTTGTGCTCAGATATAATTTAAGGAGAATTATTTATTTCAATTACTCATTGGAATTACAAAGTATTCATTGACTTTCTGGACTAAAATACTACTTTGTGATTGTTAAGGACTCATTCAAAGACATTTTGGACTATCTCATTGCCAGACATCAAACCTATGGTAGCTCAGCACAGTCAATGTTATTGAATTTGTTAGAAGCATTCTGGTGTTTGGACTTGTGACGGAGCATTTAGGAATATTTGAGACTGAATTCACAATATAGTGTCGTTGAATATTCACTTTCTATATAAGAGGAATACGTTATTTTCTTGATTTTACTGAAATTACTGTTTTGCTTTCTGTTACACAATTTGAGACCGTACAAATTGTGAAAGTTGAAATAACTTGCATTGGCACCATTCATGTTTAAAACAAAAGTCCATTCAACAGATGCACAACAATACAATCATCTCTCTCTCTCTCTCTCTCTCTCTCTCTCTCTCTCTCTCTCTCTCTCTCTCTCTCTCGTATTTTCTTGTTAACACGAGATATTCACAGAGTTTATTTCCTTCCAACTTTTTTTCCATTCTTTGTCCTTTGATTTTAATTCTGTAAAGGGGGGATGGAGATACGTGGACGTGAGACTTGCCTGTGCCCCTCTGTTAATGATCTGGCGATCGTTATCTAGGGGATGACCTCCCTCGATGTTATTGCCCAGTGTGAATAGATAGAACATTGACAGAGAACTAAGCAAGACTGTTGAGAAGAAATAAAGAAATACTAGCCCTCTTAAACAATAAAATAAAATAAATTTAATTAATTAATACATAAGCTAAAATTGCAATTACAATCCAACCCATTTACATGAATGGAATTTAATAGCAGTGTTCAATTTACGGATTCTTTCATCATACTAACGAGTGGTGAAAAGAGTACAATGTCCACGCCTGATTTGCGTCACCTGGCGTCGTTCTCTCTTGACTTTGTGTATTAATTCCACGTCTAGCGTGTATGCTTGGTTCTTCCTCTGACCCTCCTATTCTGAACTCTCTATTTGCGGATTTCCCTCTTGGACTGTCCTCATTAGTTCTCTCGGGGAGGATATAGAAAGCTGTTCCCTTAAATGACAAGATTACGACTAAAGCTATATATGTTCCCCACCTATCCGTATATATAAAATTCTCTTACTTCCGTTATTCAGAGACGTAAATAGCTATCCACACTGCATAAATTCTGACATAATGTGACCTTAACGATTAACAGTCCTTACAAATTTCCTGTATTTGAGGTAAGGTACAATCGTTATCTATAGTTACAAATGACCATTGCAATATACCAAGTCTGACCTTAATTAAACAGTTCATCGTCCCTGTTCCACGCGGCAATTGCCGTATATATCAGCATACATTACTATACGTCTTCTTACAGATGGCTAGTCAATTCCACTCAATAAAATAAATGCTCGATTACTATTGCATAAGATTCACAAAATTCTAGCTTACAGTAACCAATAACCTGCAAGATCATTTGAGCATTACAAAATCATATAAAAATATGCAATTATCATTAACTCACGATAAACAGTATCATCCTACAGACAAAGGAAATTAATTCATAGATCCCTATAAAATACCACACATTTGAATATTTGGATTATATGCAATCCGTCAATCCTATCAATGAACTAATAACCGTAAAATTAAAGAAATAAATTGCATAACACTCTAACATATCAACAGAGTTCTATGAAATTGAATAAACGATACGTGCATGGATCATAAGCATATCAAACACATTTGCATAAAACCAACCAAACAAAATAAAAAATTACATGGAAATTAAAATTGCGTACCTTAATGCTGTTTCTTTTCCACACAATCGTGCGTCCTAGCACTATAGCTTGTCTTTTCCTTTCAAGACAGCTATCTGGCCTCTCTACTTTGTTCACGAGGGGTAACTCTATTCTCAGGTTTTTCCACCGGAGTCTCAAATTCGACTTCTCGCAAGCAAAATTGGACTAAAGAATTCTGAGCCAAGTCGTTACCTTAAATTCAGATTACTTCCAAAGTGTACGCCTTAATTTTAACAGACTAATCGAAAGCAACTGTTCCTAAACTTTTTCCCAAATAATCATGTCTTTCATCAGATTTTGACAGCCTAGAATATGCTGCAATTAGCTTTACTCTGAAGATCAATTATTTGACACGGAGTTCTCTACCGCAGTCATGGCTGGTAACCCTACTGTACTTTCTCACGATAGCGTTACGGTCAATTCTACTGAACCTTAACGTAGGCTCTTTTATGTTTCACAGACGAAACAAGGGAAATATCGAAGTGAACTTTTTCAAAGACTTTTCTGGCTTGACTATGATAAAATTTTAATGCACAATTTATTCAACTTTAAGCTCGAGTACTTCTTCAAAATTTGACACGTAATGTAATATATGCCCCTCTTTAAGAGTAAAATCTGGGATTTTGCTCTCCGAATTTTGAAATTGCAGTTCAAGTCATTGTTTACATGTCCTGAAGTGACCTCTTCCCCTCAGAATTAACTAATCTACTCAGACAATCTGCTCCTACATTGGCACTTCCTTTAATGTAACGCAATTGAATTTGATATTGTTGAAGAAATAATGACCATCTCATTAAACGTCCATTCGTCAATTTAGCTTGGGCCAAATAAGCAAGTGGTTGGTGGTCAGTTTTCAGAATGAATTCTCGCCCATATAGGTAGCGCTAAAATTTAAAGATTCCAAAGATAATCGCTAGGCATTCCTTTTCGGTAACTGAATAATCACGCTCAGCGAGAAGTAACTTTCTACTACCATTTGCAACCGGGAATAAGTTCCCATCATGTTCCTGCAGTAAAACCACGACCACGGTCGGAAGCGTCCATCCGTAAGACAAAGTCCTTTGTCACGTCCGGTAGTCTCACTACGGCGTCTGACGTCAACCTATCCTTCAATGTCTGAAATGCCCTCTCACAAGCCTCAGTCCAAATAACTTTCGTCGGACCCTTCTTCCTTGTCAAGTCAGTCAACGGACTAGCAATAGCGCTGAAATTTGCAACATACTTACGATAATAACCTGCAAGTCCTAAAAAAGATCGCACTTCCGTCTTTGTAGTGGGACGTGCGGCGCTCCGAAGCTGATCGACTTTCGCACTGTCTGAGGTTAAAGTATCTTCGCTGAGGGTGTGTCCTAGATACGTCAGTCTCCGAAATCCTATGTGACATTTAGAATGTCGGGCGGTGAGCCCTGTCTGTTTAAGTCGTTCTAGAACTTTTCTCAGTAAGACCACGTGATCTTCCCAAGTAGCTGTCGCCAATAACAAATCGTCCATGAAATTCGATACTCCGGTCCCTCTTAAAGGTTCTAGCAGTTTCCTCATCATTCGGGTGAAAATGCTGGGTGCGTTCTGGACCCCGAACGGCATGACTACCCATTGGTGGGTCCCATCTGGTGTTGCAAAGGCAAGTTTTGGACGGTCTTCCTTGCGAACTGGAATTTGCCAATATCCCTTTGACAAGTCTATTTTCGAAAAATATTTGGCGTTGGTTACTCCGGCGAATATGGCCTTAGGATCTGGAAACATTTCCGCCTGAAATTCTGTGATCCTATTTAACTTCCGATAGTCAACACAAAAGCGGTGATCACCATCCTTCTTCTGTACCAAAACAACCGGTGAACTATATGCGGATTCGGCTGGTTCAATGACCCCTAAGTCAAGCATAACTCGAATTTTGTTCCGTACGGTTTCTAACTTCGCATGAGGCAGTGGATAGGGTTTCAGTTTCACAGGCGTTTTATCCAGTAACTTCAAACTGAACTTCTCCAGGTCCGTCAGGCCTGGTCTCACTGTTAAGATACTTGCATAGTCGTGGAGTATCTCCTTCACCTCTTTACGTTGTTCTGACGTTAACGTTATGTCAAGGACGACGTAGGTTTCATTCCTTGTCAAAGGACAACTAGGAAGTACTTCCGCCACTCCTCTGTTGTCGTCGGGTTCTTCAGTCACAACTGCAGCAACCACGAACTCAGTAGGTATCTCCCTATCACGATAGCGTTCAAGAAGGTTAACGTGGTACAACTTCTCTTTATCTCCCACCTTCATACGATAGTTCTGTCCACCCTTCTTTTCCGTTACAACGAACGGTCCTCTCCAGGATACTTGTAGTTTGTTGTGCTCCAACGGTAACAACAACAACACCTTGTCACCCACTTCAAACTTCCGTTCCTTTCCCCTCTTGTCGTAGTACTTGGCTTGACGTCCCCGTGCGTCACGGAGATTCTTCTGGGCCAAGTTGCAAACTTCCTCCAGCTTGTTACGGAGATCAACAACATATTGATACGTTGTTCGTACTTCCTCGGATGCCTTCTCATCCGTCCATAACTGTTTCAATACAACCATGGGTCCTCTCACTGTCCTCCCATAGACTAGTTCAAAAGGTGAAAATCCTAGACTAGCTTGGGGTACTTTGCGGTACGCGAAAAGTATCATGGGAAGGTATCGATCCCAGTCCTTGGGTCGACCTTCGCACAACTTCTTCAGAGCTTGCTTCAATGTCCCATTGAAACGCTCTACCAGACCATTGCACTGCGGGTGATACGGGGTAGTTGTCAGGTGCCTAATGGAAAGTAACTGGCTCACTTCTTCCATCACCTGGCTAACAAACTGCGTCCCTTGGTCAGTTAGTATCTCTTCACGAACACCAACTCTGGACCAAACTCCTAACAAAGCTTCAGCCACCGTAACTGAATCAATGTTCTTCAACGCAACGGCCTCCGGGTATCGGGTAACATAATCAACAACCGTTAACACATAACCATTACCACCTTCTGACGCAGGCTTTATCGGACCTATCAAATCCATAGCCACCCTTGAGAAAGGTTCATCAATCAGAGGGGTGGTTTTTAGTGGCACTGGGCGATGTGAGGTCTTAGGTGCCACCCGCTGACACTTGTAACACGACAAACAAAACCTCCTAACATCCCCATACACACCTGGCCAGAAGAACTGCCTCACTAACCTATCTCTCGTCTTTGCCACACCCATGTGACTACCGAGTAGACTCTCATGTGCTAGCCTAAGCACTTCTTCTCTCTTAGACTGAGGTACAATCACTTGCTTATACCTCTCGGAACCTTTCCGGGCGTATCGATACAAGATACCTCGTTTCATCGCGAACTCTACCTCACAGTCAGGTAAGTTCCGCACAGACTTCTCCTTTGCATACCCGCGTATCCTGTTAAGGGTAGAATCTTCCTCTTGAAGTCTCCGTAATTGACCAGGTAGCAAATTATCTATGGGCGAAGTCGAGGGTTCAGCGGCTTCGACCCTGACCTTCGCTTCATAGACCTCGTCTCTACGGACCCCACGTGTACGGGTGTACACGTCATAGGATTAGGCTGTGGCAACACATGCCTACATCCTAAAATTACGTCATGCGACAACCCTGACAAGCACGCTGCTTGAATTCGTCCTTTCACATCCGGCGAGTCAAGATTGATGTAAACAACTGGAAGGGAATCTTTACTCCTAGTAGCAAATTGAACTTCCACTGTCTCACCTGTATAATCAGCAGATTTGACAACTTTGCTATCCGCCAAAGCTGGATAACTACAACCGGTGTCATACAACACAGTAGCAATCTCTCCATTTACCGTAGCTGTTGCTGTATTCAACCACTCTACAGGTTTACATTTTCTACCAGTGTCTGGTGTCACTACATTTATCGAGGGACGATATTTCCTGCAGTTCTTGAGAATATGGTCAGATATGTTGCGACCGTAGCACACAACTTCATCTTTCTTACAAGGGGTACCTTTATCTACCCTTGGGAATTTCCTGAGCCACGGAACTGATCACGGCCGGGATTATCAGCCCCTAGCTTCCCACCATTTTGACCATTCCGCCTAGGAGGTTTCAAACCGTTAGTTCTCCTAAAGTCAGTGATGCTGGTTCGATCCCTGCCACTCCATATGGTCGGACGAGAGTGTGCACTCTCATATCGCTCAGCCATTACACTAATATCTTCTAAGGTGGCGAAATCACGCTCCGCTAAAATTACGATCAGGTCTTTCCGATACGTACTGAGGACATGTTCTTTCAAGATCTCTTCCCGTATGCCTTCATAAGTGAGCGCGGTGCCTGTCATTTTAATCCATTTATCGAAAAGCACGCGTACACGAGTATGAAATTGTGCGTGTGTCTCCGTTGTTCGCTTAGACTACTCTATGAAAAGTTTTCGAAAACTTTCAGCCGACAAATCGTAATGCCGTAACAGCGCTTTCTTGAGAGCGTCGTAGTAATCTACTTCAGTGGGTGCCATATTATGGTAGACATCCTTGGCAGCTCCTTGCAGAAATTCAGAAATATTAATGGCCACCGGTCTTTGGGTATATGATGGATTAAAGCTAACCTTTCAAACAGCGTTAAAAATTATCGATGATTTCGTCCTTGTCGTTAAACATCGGCATTATTAACTGGACGATACGTCTATCTTCTGATCTTTTACTTGAGGGTCCTGAATGTTCATTCAGTTCTTCGCCCTTCCTAGATTCCGCTTCGATCCTTAGTCTCTCCATGGCTAACGCATGTTCTCTCTTCCTGGCTCTTTCTTCGGCTTGCAATCTTTCTAACTCGATTTCTCTTTGTTTTTCCCTTTCTTCGCCTTCTCTGATTCTTTCTCTTTCTTTTTCCTCGGCTTTTCTGATCCTTTCTTTTTCCTCGGCTTGTCTCATTCTTTCTCCTTCTTTCTCTTCCGGCTGCTGTTCTCTGTATTCCCTGAGACTCCGCTCTTCAAATTCCGCTAATTGGGTCCCTCCATAACCTAATTCGTCAGCACCAATAGACTTAAACTCTTTTGCTAAATTCCTATCAGTTGCCATCCTAGTCTACTCGACTTTATCACCAACCAATTTACTTAGCTCAAGTATTTACTAACTTCTTATTGTTTTACAAGAAACAGCTTCCCTAAGAATACTTACCCGTATTCTATTCTAGTAAAGCCTTAACCTACGGACTTACTTAAATCACTTAAAACAATCTAACAGTTTTTGACAGTACAAAATTCTGAATTTTTCCCCAAATTCAGCTTGCTCGCACCAAATGTGCAACTACTCCCCCGGAACTTCTTTAATTAGCTCTTCTCGCAAGAGTAACTAAAGGCAATATTTCTTCTGAATTAACCTGAATTCAGACAACGACCACACTATCAAGCAGTTCAGGTACGGAATCTTAATTTCTTACAATGTCATAAGAACCATTAAAGAAAATATCAATAATGGCATGCACAAATTACACAATGCATAGATATTGACTCGATTCACACTCGTAATTCTTTGCTTAAATAATAACCAAATTTATCACTGCTATGTTACACTATTTCTATTCAATATCTGCCCAGTCAGCTCTGTCATTCACTTGTTTAAAATATCCCGGACGATAGACCCCATTTGTAAAGGGGGGGGGGGGACGTGTGATGGACGACGTGTGCGTGTGCCTCTCTGTTAATGATTTGGCGATCGTTATCTAGGGGATGACCTCCCTCGATGTTTTTGCCCAGTGTGAATAGATACAACATTGACAGAGAACTAAGCAAGACTGTTGAGAAGAAATAAAGAAATACTAGCCCTCTTAAACAATAAAATAAAATAAATTTAATTAATTAATACATAAGCTAAAATTGCAATTACAATCCAACCCATTTACATGAATGGAATTTAATAGCAGTGTTCAATTTACGGATTCTTTCATCATACTAACGAGTGGTGAAAAGAGTACAATGTCCACGCCTGATTTGCGTCACCTGGCGTCGTTCTCTCTTGACTTTGTGTATTAATTCCACGTCTAGCGTGTATGCTTGGTTCTTCCTCTGACCCTCCTATTCTGAACTCTCTATTTGCGGACTTCCCTCTTGGACTGTCCTCATTAGGTCTCTCGGGGAGGATATAGAAAGCTGTTCCCTTAAATGACAAGATTACGACTAAAGCTATATATGTTCCCCACCTATCCGTATATATAAAACTCTCTTACTTCCGTTATTCAGAGACGTAAATAGTTATCCACACTACATACATTCTAACATACTGTGACCTTAACGATTAACAGTCCTTACAAATTTCCTGTATTTGAGGTAAGGTGCAATCGTTATCTATAGTTACAAATGACCATTGCAATATATCAAGTCTGACCTTAATTAAACAGTTCATTGTCCCTGTTCCACGAGAAATTGATTAGAACTGACACGTGCGCTGTATACAGACAACGCTGCCGTATATATCAGCATGCATTACTATACGTCTTCTTACATCTGGCTAGTCAGTTCCACTCAATAAGATAAATTACATGGAAATTAAAATTGCGTACCTTAATGCTGTTTCTTTTCCACACAATCGTGCGTCCTAGCACTATAGCCTGTCTTTTCCTTTCAAGACAGCTATCTGGCCTCTCTACTTTGTTAACGAGGGAAAACTCTATTCTCAGGTTTTGCCACCGGGTCTCAAATTCGACTTCTCGCAAGCAAAATTGGACTAAAGAATTCTGAGCCAAGTCGCTACCATAAATTCAGATTACTTCCAAAGTGTACGCCTTAATTTTAACTGACCAATCGAAAGCAACTGTTCCTAAACTTTTTCCCAAATAATCATGTCTTTCATCAGATTTTGACAGCCTAGAATATGCTGCAATTAGCTTTACTCTGAAGACCAATTATTTGACACGGAGTTCTCTACCGCAGTCATGGCTGGTAACCCTACTGTACTTTCTCACGATAGCGTTACGGTCAATTCTACTGAACCTTAACGTAGGCCCTTTATGTTTCACAAATGATACAAGGGAAATATCAAAGTGAACTTTTTCAAAGACTTTTCTGGCTTGACTATGATAAAATTTTAATGCACAATTTATTCAACTTTAGGATCCAGTACTTCTTCAAAATTCGATACATTGCAAATTCCATGACAATAGTTTACATCATAAACAATTGCACTACCTTAGCCTTGCAATTTTTTTCCAAATTCGACCTTCTGCGAAACATCGTTATGTTGTTGAAAATACATATTTTCTGTTCCGGCACATATTGCGAGTGGTTGTATCACGAACATCTTAAGTTGAATCTTTCTATGAGAAAATAAACATTTGCTTATGTGATTGCAATTATGGATTTAATGTTTCGCTCCTCTGACGACGACAGCGTCCAATTAATCGTCTCGAAGATACTGGTTCATCCTCGTTTACTAGACTTTACTGCAACATTTTATTCGTTTGTTCAGTTCCAGCAAGCTGGAGTCTACAAGAATTACATAATACGTCGGATGATAAGTTTTTCTTTGAAGAATGTTTTGAAGATGTCACATGTTCTAGCGACTCTTGAGTTTCAAGATATCTGGAAATTCTTCACTGCCATAATTTGCTATTTCCTTCCAATGCATGCAATTTCTCAAGTGACCAAGTGAAAAGGTTAGACAACACTTTGACACATAACATAACTCTTACATTTGATTGAACCTGGTTTCTATTTAGTGGGTTCTCCAGTATTGAGTATGTTCCTTATGGGACATTATTCGAAAGAGAAAAATAAACTCATTTGTCCTAAATTAGTCTACTAAGAATAACATCTACTTCACTGTAAGTGTAAAAAATATGAACCGATTTATGCTAAATAATGGTCTTCCTCTTCTCCTCCCTCTCCTCCTCCTCCTTCTTTTTTTTATAATAATAATAATAATTATCATTATTATTACTATTATTATCGTTGTTGTTGTTGTTATTATTATTATTATTATTATTATTAGTATTATTATTATTATTATTATTATTATTATTAAGCAAACTGCAGGGTACATACAATACAGCAGTACAACTACCACAGCTCCTTTCTGTCAAAGCTAATTTGGGTTGATACAGCCCTTAATATACCAAATTATATTGTTTGATTTCTTTCAACACGCTATGCACACGAAATAATAGTTATCAACAACGGCTAGTTTCCTCCTTAAATGACAGTTTTGTGTTGTATATTTGGTTTTTAATAGATGTGGCATTTCATATCATGCTTCATAAATTTAAAAAAAATATCCCACCATTATCGCTTGTGTCCATTGTCATGTTAGTCATAAGAGAAAAATCACAAAATGTTGAACGTCTAGAGCAGGGGTCGGCAACCTACGGCACGCGTGCCACAAGGTGGCACGTCAAGAGGTTTTGTGTGGCACGCGAAGAGCAGCCAAAAATCTCGATTTTTACAGTGTTACTGTTTTACTGGTGGCAAGCGCTCGTTTATTTTGTAATTAATCCGGGAAAAAGTGGCACGCTATGTAAATAGGTTGCCGACCCCTGATCTAGAGAAGACAATGATAAACTTATCCCGTTCTTTTTCTACCTGCCAAAAACCGGTTCATGAAAAAGACACACTTCAGATTATACCTGTCTTTCTTCATACAGATATATAAGGTATATAGAGAGACAGAAAACGTTGGATTTAAAGATCATTGAAAAGAAAAAGGAACTGATCGTAAACAACAAGAGAACCAATAACAATATCACTTCAGAATAAAGCTAACCTGGAAGTAGTAGACCACGCCGTGTACGTTAGTAGCACAATATGTAAAGATAGTGAAATGATGGAAGTAAAGATCACAACAGGAAAGGTTATCACGGTATTAAAAATGGTTTGCTGTCTGGAAATCATGAACTTATATTTGGTGACTAAGCTGAGACTACATCAACGATTTGTACAATTAATCTCCTCTACATTGCAAAGAGATTTTGAAATCACTTACCAAATCGAGACAAGTGTTGTGCTTTAGAAGAACATTGCTAATGATATATCGTGCAGGTGATACGGTCACAAAAGATGTCAAACAAGGATGTCTGGGGAAATATTGGAATGAATAGTATAAGTATCAAAATCACAATTAAGTGTTAGAGTTGTAATGTAGGCATGACTGGCAAAAGACATCAAAGAATGGCTTTGAGATGGACTCCATCTGGGCAAATGTAGAGGGGCAGGTCACAAGAAGGGTGTAGTAGGATTGCCGAGTAAGACACGAGAGCAATGGAAAAGACTTAAGGAGGATTAAATAGATTGACCAATAACATAATGAGCTGGAGGTCAGCCATGGAAGCTTTGCGTAGTAAACAGTGCCATGTGGACTGAATTAGTATACGAGTAACTTCAAATGCTTATGTCTTTTTGCCTTTACGGGACATCGTAAGAATATGCTTCATATTATCATTAAATCTGTCTTTTGATTTTTTTTTTTTCTATATCCTACTTCCTTTTCTATCTAGTTTAAAACTGTTACTTATTGTGTTCATTGATGTTACTACTTTTTTCTCCTGGATAGTGTTTTGTTTACTTTATTAGTACATGTTTCAACTGTCAAAAATAGTTTGAAATAATGACCTAACATGATTTATCTATCGGTATTAAAGATAAACTGAAATGATCCAATTCATTATTGTTTAATTTAATTTGATTAATTTGAATGACGATAAAAATTTTAAAGGCTGCACTTAATGTTTGCATCTTGAAAAGTATAAGTGACTTTTCAATATTTTCTTTACAGATAAATTAAACGAATTGATACCATTGGTCTCACATTAAGATACAAGGGTCTTATATTATACACCTTTCCTGTTTTTCTGTATGTTGATCCGTCCATTCACACTTCATCAAACAACCGCAGCTCTGCAACCCTACTGCATAATTTAATACCATTCGTTAGGCGAATCTCCCGTTGTACGTAGACATGCCTTTTTAGATTTTCCTCCTCTGGTCCAGTTTTAACGTATTTAGTGCTCTTGTTAATAAACATTTTATGTTCACTAGACCATGATCGGTACCAAGCATAGCTAAGAAATCCTTAAACATTTTGTGCTACAATATGTTGTGTACGTTCTCTCATAGGCATTGATGTGGCGTTTGTGGGCCCTGTCCCGTTTAGAAGATTTATTGACCTCGATTGCTTGTCCTCCTGGCTTTGTTGTGTGTATCATTACTTTACCAAGCATTCGTGGATTTCATCCCAGTATGGAGTGCATATTTATATTTAAGAAGTTTTGAATATATTGGATTTTAAGCATTCTGCCTCATTATTTTGAGACTTTATAGCCACTGCATTCTATTTCTCCCAACTGTTGTTTTTTTACCATCACACGTTCCTCCGCTTAACGAACAATGGAGTAAATGACAGCGGAACCCTTTGATATGCGATCATCACTAATAGATATAGCAAGAATGTTTACCTTTCCAAGTGTTATTTTACATACAGCAATATGTTATGTTTATTTTATCCAAAACAAGTACAGAAAGTAAAGAAGGCGTCATAAAGTTGCCCATTTTTACTTATTGTATTTTCTGTTGTCTAAAAGAACTAAACGTTTCTCAGCTTAAAGGTGTCAGCTACATCGCAGTTTGACTAATAATATTACTGAGCGACCTCGTTCTATAATATCTATTTCTGCTTTTCTCATTTGTTACTTAAGAAACATTATACTGGACGGTGGGACGGCTAGCTTGAATTGATTAGCACGTAACGTCAATGACATGACATGGAGTATAATTATTTGCAACTTTACCACCAAAATCTCAAAGATCACTAAAGTTTATCAGTACACAGAGAGCAGCAAGTGGAGAAAACACCTTCTAGCTGTGTAAATAATTATTTATCCTGTAAATAAACAAAGATTATTGTAACTGTGTCAAAATTTTTCTCTTCATTCGGGAAAAAGTAGGACAGGACACACGATCTTATGAAAGGCTAGTGTGGATTTCAAACTTTAAATTCTTGCCGGAATGAACTACCTTTTGAATATATGTCCATCGCCTCGAATAAAATATATGATTGCAATATTTTCTGATCGATGACACTGTACACTTATTTATTTTACTTACAGAAAAAAGAAACAATGGCCCTTTTAAATGTCACCAGCATCGCGATATAATACAACGACCTATGTCAGGCAATTATTGTCCACTTTTGACGTTTGAACTGTATTCTTCATTGTACAGAGATTTGAAAGAAATTTATTCTTTAATTATTTTTTTTAATTAATTTTTTTTACATAGCAGTAAATAAATATAAATGTTGCATTTATACAAGAAATAAGGACCATACCAATATATACATATGTCAATATAACAAATACTAAACCCAAAAAGTATGAATCTCATACCGATGGGTCTAAAGTTGTAAAATCATATTAAGATTCTTTTTTTGTATATATGTTTTGAACCGAACAAAATGATGAAAGTTATTGATTGTATGCTAAGTAAATAAGTATATATATATATATATATATATATATATATATATATATATATACATATATATATATATATATATATATATATATATATATATATATATATAGATAGATAGAGATAGAGATAGATAGATAGGTCACATCAAAGTTGACAACCTTTATAAAAATGAGAATTCATATTCAGATAGTTGTGACATGATTTTGTATACATTTTGGGGATTAAGCTTGAAAAACGTTTAATCTTTACTATTTCACCAGACTCTCCCTGACTATATATATGAGTCAATATAATTACATGTGATGGGAAATTGTAAAGTTTCTATATACGAGAAACAGTACATTTTTGCAGAACTTAGAGACAGTACAGTTTCTGCTTATTTCTGTAGTCGCCAACTCAGAGATCTAGCCCCGTAGCTATGGACATATCGGAGCACAGTTGTTAGACCTTTGTTCCTTAACTTCACTTGCATGAGGTTAAACACAAACAGTTCAGGACTTTCTTTGCCTTGGTTGTCTATATACAAGTCCATGAGACTCTTTGTATGACTTTTCTTTCAGATTTATTTTTATCTGGTATAAAATATGTGAGCTTAAACAGATTTCCATCTGCATGACCAGGTTATCGCAAAAGAATGATCTTTCATATTGTATTTCATAAATTATAGCGCAAACAAATACAAGTTCTACCAACTTAGTTTCGATCCTTTCTGAGAGACCTATATTTACTCAAAAGAATTCATGTGTCACATACAATATATATATATATATATATATATATATATATATATATATATATATATATATATATATATATATATATATATATATATATATATATATATATATATATATATATATTATAAACCAAATAGAAACAGCAAACAAAACAAAATGAATTTGTAGTTCTATTTGAGCGCTATACTGAAATATAACACACAATAGCTGACGTGTGAAGTGACTCAGCGTTTGTAAATTCCCATATAGCATGAAGCAATGTTTCTCAGTCTTGTTACACCCGCGGGTTAGCTTCTCGTGGGTCGGTGGTTCTTCCCTGGGTTTTTCAGGGTTCTTCTGCCACCAATTATACTGACCGCCATGTATAGCCTAAATTGTGCTGAAAAATGGCGTTAAACCCTACAACAACAACAACGCCCGCGGCTCACTTCCGTGTATTCTCTATATAGCTCTATATATCGCTATATATCACGTACATCAAGCCTGCGGCACCACCAGAGTTTGAGAACGTATGGTATAATGTATGTATCATAAAGTCATGCATAGGAAATAATCAACAAACACAGATTCCTTAGACCCATTGCATCATTTTCTGAAATAAATATGTTTTTAATCATATGGTTTTGTTATTGTTATTCCAGCTCATTTTCATACACTGTTCAATTTTAAAATTGTTGGTCGTTATTGATTAAATCCAGGATAGTTCGTTCAACATTGAGGTATGTTGTATTCGCGAAATAATTTCGTTATTTTGCCAGCATGAAGATCCTATTTATTCTTTCCATACTGATACAGGTACTATAAATGATTCAATACATGAACACGTAATACTGTATCAGACTGAACAAATAACGATTTCACTTTACGGTTGAAAAATGTAACTCTTATTTACATCATTATCTAAACTAAGAATTGGTGAATAGGACACAAAATTTAAAATCAATAGCTATCTTGTCCTACCATAGACCCTGCTTACTAAAAAATGTCTGAGTTTATCATTTCTCTTTCATTGAGAGATTACGGAGTTAGAGAAGGTGAAAAAATAGTAATCTCAAGTGTACTTTGTCTGATGATAGCTAATAATTAATACATTTTGTCTGGATTCAAACGTATTTTGTTTTTCTTTGCTTGATTCAAATTACAAACACTAACAATTGTACGTTAAATGTTCCAAAAGCAGTGCCGTGCACGATATTAAACATAAGAAAAATAGAGTAGATTTATTATGATGCTTCATTCCAAACGGAGTATTTATTCTCATAAATCACAACATGGCTCATATGAAACGTGAGTTCCCCCAGCTGGATGCATTTGCTGTAAACTTTCATTTTGTTCTATACAAAATTGGCCATATTATGTTTGGAAGGAAATTAAACCTGTCACATCACATCCGCTCCGAATGGTCCATACTAAACAAAGCCTTATCTGTTTAATGCAATATTCAAAACAATGCAAGCATTATATGTCTAGAGTAACCAAAACCTAAGAGAAAATGTCAAAACTAATGACAGGGTAACATTGGATGATATTGTTATGTATTGTTACTCTTACATATTACTGAGTAAGAACTGTATGCTAATTTTTCAGGCCTAGTGGTTAGAGCGTCCGCCTCGGATGCGGGAGGTCGTGGGTTCGATCCCCGGTCGAGTCATACCAAAGACTTACAAAAATGGTACTAACAGCTGCCTCGCTTGGCGCTCAGCATTAAGAGGTTAGTGTTAGGACTGGTCGGCCTGGTGTCAGGATAATGTGACTGGGTGGGACATCATGCTACATGTCTGCGGCATGATGCCCCAGTGCTAGACATCACTATAAACTGCCACACTGCATACATCGTAGCGATATGACTGAAAAATTTTTAAAGCTACGTTAAAAATCATAATCACATCACATCACATCACTAATTTTTCATAATTGAACATGATATTAGCCATTGAACTAATGTAAGTCATTGTCAGAATATCAAAAACTTATATGTCCTACTGGACTAAGCATATAAAGTATATTTCTCGACTTGAAAAAAAAATTCAAGAAAAGAAGCAAAGTTCTCATTGCAACCAAAAAGCTTCATGATTTGTCGGGTACTGTTTTTCAAAGAATTTCGTCAAAAATGCTTTATTTAAAGTGTTTGCCATTTACTGGTAAAATGAAATCCGACACTAGTAAAAAGTACAGAATACGAATGCGTCAATGAGGTCATATACTGCATGGACAAAGTAGACGCAATTAATGTAGAGGTAAATGGCACGTTGTACATAACATCATGCAAGTTGTCTACACAAAATAGACACCCGTGACTTTCTGAGAGTAATACGCCAACTCATGTTTGTTTGTTTTGTGGGGGTTTTGAAGGTGTCCAAGGTAACACAAAATATGCCACTCCATAAAAACATCCTTGCTGTGTTTATCCGCAACGCCGACAGAACATTTAACAGTTGCCAGCCAAATGCCATCCGGCATGACTTCAAGAGAAGAAACACTCGTTAATACTCGTAGTCGCTATTATAATCACCAGAGAATACTTGGAAGTAAACATCAATATGTCAAAGATGAGGATGAGTTGCGGACACATCGATCCAAGCGATAATTTTACGCATGCATTATTCATGATTCAACTATAAAGAATACTTCCAGACTATCTGGTCCGTATGTGCTTCTGCGCTGTTGGGAACGTAAACCTCCCCCAATATTCCAAATGTTTCCAAAATGTTTGCATTTGGCAAGTTGGTTTAATAATTCAAAAAAGTGTATAGTCTGCAGGTCTTTCCTCCGTATCCATAGCAGCATAATCGGCACCAAGAGAAAATGAATAATTCAGGCTGTATTTATCCAAACGATCCAGAAGCAGAGGTTTCCTGAAAAGCACTGTTGTCAAGTTTTAGATATATCAGCTCACGGTCCGCGCTGCGCTTAAATTCCCAGTGTGGCAAGATATTCACATGTACAAGTATTACAACAAGACAAGAGAATGGCTTTACAGAGACCAGATACAGTACATATTTAATATTTCACTTCAATATTATTCCATTCTAAAGTCAAGACCGTCACCCTTTGAATATTGAAAGCAGTAAACAACACATGAGAAATGGCCAGCATTGTGACATTTCTTTCATTACACATCTTTTATAGAAATTCGTTTACGTTTAATATATTCTATTTATGCCATATATTGGAAAGGAACTTAAATTCATGACTTTCTAGAAATTGTAGTCCTTTGCAATGCATCTGGATTTTCTTGAATGTCATCATTCATATTTGGAATATTTGCCCTTCCAATTTCCGAGTTTGCTAAATGTGCATATTTTTGATAAACTGACCGTCAAAGGTAATTTAACTTGGGGCGTTTGATGATAAATCTTAGTATCGTCTACCTTAAATTTGTCTCAAAGCCAGTTTTCATGAACACATTTCACATAGGTTCTTTATTTTTCCTTCTCCTTCTGACAAAGTTTCCATACTGTTTGTGTGTGGGCGCCACGCTCTCCGCCAATAACTGTACAGCTTATATTTTGTTGCTAAGTGTAGTCCGTCATGTATACAAACCCGTTCTTTTCCTGTCATATGTTACCTGTGAAAATTCCCACTTCCAAGGTTCAATGGATAGCAATGTTATAATTTTATTAAATAAATACGTTTGTCTCCTTTATTTCATTGTAAAGACTTCATCTTTAATTTCATGTTATTTTTTTTAAATTGTAATTCATCAAATAATAAACAAAATATGATTAGCCGTCTTATATATAATCTATCGCAATGATGTATTTTGAAGTCAAATAGGTTGTTAAGAAATATATGATTTTAACCGCTTATATGCTAAGTATACATAAATCAAATGCCATTGAATTCAGATATATTTTCTTTTTCCTCTATCGATTCATACGTTCGTGGGTGTTGAACAGCTTATAAGCAACATATGTTTTCACTCGTTCCGATACTTAAGAACTCTCAAGGTCTGTTATAATACGTGTAAATGCTGAAGTGTAATTATGGGTAGCTTCTTTTACTAGCTATTTAAGTTTAAACAGTAACCGAATTTTCGATGTTTTTGATGTATTTGGTTGATGTTTCTAAATAGACGCATTCGCGCTTTTATCCAAGATTTCAAATGTGCCATGTGCCACGTGCAGTGCTTAGTGTTTCATTGCTCTTTTTTATTTATCTTCTGCTACAATGCATCTCAGATTACCAGATACGTCTGTGATAAGTAAATGCGAAATGTCAAATTTATAATGGATATGAAATTCTTTTGTATAGTGTAATTTGGATCATTCCTTTTATGACTGTAAATTATTCCAAAAACAAGTCCTTTCGAAGCTGCATTGCTTAAAGGTAGGCATGATATTCGATAGGATGAGAAAGGGAAATGTGCGTACGATAACCACGACACGGGGATACATGAACCGTAGCAATTGTTTGGTCTATTATATTAAACGTTAACTTCATCGATGCCTTTCTAGATGAGCATTTCTTCTTTTATAGCCTGCTGTGAACATAGAGGTGTATGTGAAAAATATCAAAGCTGATTTTAACCAAAGCATATAGGGTGAGAATAAAAATTACAAAACTGACAAGACTGATAAAATACTAATGATACAAAAAGCAAACAATAGACATGCATGCAATATAAAGGTCTCAAACCATATACCACTTATTAATTTCAACAACTACGAACAACCTAGTTTGTAGCTGGAATCAAATATTTTATAAGATACCCAATCGTTAAAAAAGTTAACTATAAAACTGAAATTTCTTTGATATGTAAATGTTAGGAAGCACACAAGATTATAAAAAGAAAAGAAAATATGATATTTAAATAAATTTTATATAATTAGAGGCTGAACGAGACGAAATCTTGTTTGCTGGGTTGGTGTACATACAGTTTATTATATTAAATGCTGGTTCAACCCCTGCTTTTGTAGTTTGTATCACGTGATACAGCTACAAGTTTAGTTTCTCATATTTCTCAGCCTGCCTCTGAAATGAGCAGTACGTAATAGCAGTAGACGTTCAATTTTGTGTCAGTTTCGTGCAAGACTCCATCAAACGCCTCATAAAAGTGTTTTCCCTAACGTATAATTTGTACTTACTTCATTTTCAGACAATATAATTTAATGTACCAACGTATAAGCTGAAAGGGTTTATCAAGATTTAATCAATTAAATGATAAATAAACGAGAGATAACGCATTCGAGATACAGACCGCTGTATCAGAACCTCTGAGGTCACTAACTGCCACGGAAACCTAACCTGACCATATAAATGGCCACGGCATCTCTGTATAGTGTTTGGGTTAGCAATCACTTGTTAACAATTTTAACAGCTACTAAAACAAAATTGGCGGACGAACGAGAAAGTACAACAAACGTAATGCTATCTTCGCAAACCAAGGTTCCGATGTGATAATCCTATCTACACCTTGACGTATAGACCATTCTTAATGAGATCCTCATGAATACTAATGTATCGCGAAAACGAGGCTAAGCTAGGCAGATCGAGAAAAAATATGGCGTCCTACTGTACATCGAGTAACGATCTGAGCTGTTTGCCAGATATTTCTTTTGCATTCGTTGAGAATTTCATCACGGGTGTCTCCAGCAGTTCAGGGAAGGAACAGATGACAAAAGGATTCAAGTATTACAGTGAGGTATATGTCCATTCTCTTAAACGTAGGTTGATTTACGTCCTATCTTGAGTGTCCTTTTTCTCTACAGCACACACAATACAAGTTAACGATAGAGAAAAGAAACTATTTAAAGCATGAATTTTGTTTCTGATTAGGTATGGTTTAAATGTACATCTATAATCAGTCAATACTGTGGTCAAAACACGCGGTCAGAATAAAACATTTACAAAATGTGCATAGTGACACAAACTGCCCTTTTAACCAACCACGCCCCCCAAACCAGTAGAGACTTTGTGGTGTGCTTTAAATAGTTTTGGGTACATGTCGGTATGCTTGCATTTTAATTTGTATCAGAAGTGCACAACCTGGTTGTTGTTATGGTGCTTGCTGCTTTTAATGCCTGGGGGTGGGAGGGACTGGGATTTTCCCTTTAAATGACATATTTTTTCTTTTCTGAATCATTTGTCAACTGACAATATGGATATACGATTTTATTCATACGAACACATTTTTTTTTTGTTTCAATAACAGACTGGCAGTTATATATTTACCCACAAAACAGCAGGATTATTTGTTCAAAGCTGTTTGAAAGCCATTCATATATATAT
>JAECUM010062800.1:0-16806 GCA_016617855.1 Megalonaias nervosa
AGCTGACAATAATTAAGGAAGCAAATATTATTAAGTCTTTAAGTCTGATCTTGTAGTCACAATAGGTCGGTTTTATGAATGAGAACACATTGCCCTTGTGTCTATGTTCTATGGATATTTTATTTGACTAAGCTGGGCGCTGGTACACAAAAGAACGTGTCCATATCATTTCATTTTAGCAGGGGGAACAATGATAATACAAGCGTCAGAAGTGGGGCACCAAGTGGCCGAGTGGTCTAAAGTGCTCACCGTTGTGGATCACTGCCATCTCACCCCTGTCTGCGTGGGTTCGAGTCTCGGGCTCGGCCAATAGGGGTATATGGTTCTTTCTGGGGTTTCCTCGGTTTCGTTCTCCACCATTTATTCTGACAGCCATGTATACCCTATCTTGTGCTGAGAAATGTTGTTAAACTCTATAGAAACAACAACAATAATAGTGTGGCAAGAGGAGTGTAATTTTCTAGATGAGGAATGCACATGGAGTGCACATGGGTGAAGTCAGATAGTTATATTGGACTGGAGCTAGTAAATGAAATGTACCATAGTGAACAGATATTGTTTTTGATTCTCGATTGAATGGGTAACCAGTGAAGGCTACAGAGCACGGGGGAGGTGTGTTCAGCATTTTTTTGGTATTCTAAGGATGATCCGAGCGGCCATGTTTTGAACTTGTCGAGTTTCTGTAGTAGATGCTGAAATGAACAATACAGAATTGAATTACAATAGTCCAGTCTTGAACGTATGAAGGAAACCAAACGTGTTTTTATGGCATCAGCTGAAAGAAAACTGTGTATATAGCCTTGCATGTGTTCCTTATATGTTGGTGTAATGAGAGTGTACTGTCAATAGTGACATCTAGGTTTTACACTGACTGTGTGAATTTATTGTTGGTATTGCTGATGCTTATTGTTCGAGGTAAAGGATGTGAATGAAAATGTTTTTGTGTGGTGATCAGGATGATGTCTGTTTTATCATCATTCATATGCAGCCTGTTATATGTCATCCATGACTTCACATCGGAAATTCACCTCCCTATGCCTTGGATAGTAGCCTCGACTTTTTTTTAGGCAGGTAGATTTATATATTTGACAGTCATTAGTTGACAAATGGTGCAACACCAGAAGTTTATTCATGACACCTGAGAGCGGATGAGTGTATATAATGAAGAGACCAGAACCGACAAAGTGAGCCTTATGGAATACCAAAGCATAGATCAACTGGGCTGGAATGTTTTCCAGATTGTGTCCTGCTGACTAATTAGGATTTGAACCATAGTAAGGCTGTATTGTGAATACTAAATACATCCTGGAGATGGTGAAATAATATATCATTGTCTATTGTGATGTAGACAAGTTAAGGAGGATGAGGACTCGCAGTAATCTTTCTACTATCCAGAGCAGAGAGAAGGTCATTAATAACTCTCAAAGGTGATGTTTTAGTACCATGGTGAGGAGAATATTACTACATTGGTTTGGGTGAGAGCAATATAGTATTTTGTTACAAAAGCAGAATTTGTTGATCGCAAATTATTTTTTCACTGTCACCTGGAACTAGCATAATATTACTACATGCGTTTGGGGGAAACGCGCTATAGCATTATTACTACAACAGGTTTTGACGATTACAAAATCAGTTTTACACTGTCATCTGGACATATGGTATTATTACTACATGAGTTTAGGGATCAAAGTAGTATTATTACTTCAACAGGTTTTGAAGATCATAAAATCACCAGTTACCTTGAACAAAAGCAATGTTACTACAGGTCAATGGGTGTGATAATAAACAATGCAGTATTGTTATTACATCAGGTTTCAGAGATCACAAATCAGTGCTTGGAAATAAGGTAATGTTACTACATGGGTTTGGTGGATAGCTATGTAGCATGGTTACTACATCAGTTGTAGTACTGTTGCTACATCAGGTTTCCGAGATCACAAGTCAGTGTTTGGAAATAGAGTAATGTTACAATATGGGTTTTGCTGATGGCTATTTAGTACTTTTACTACATCAAACTTTAGAGGTCACAAATCAGTACTTTTAAATAGGGTACTATTACTACATGGGTTTCGGGGGTTAGCAGGAGAGCTATGTAGTATTTTTGGTACATCAGGTTTCAGCAATCACAAATCAGTGCTTGGAAATAGAATAATAATTACTACATGGGTTTGGCAGATAACAGGATAGCTATGTAGTATGGTTATTACATCAATTATAGTATTGATACTACATCATATTTTGGAGATTACAAAATCAGTACCTGGAGATAGGATAACGTTACCACGTGTGTTTGGGGAATGCTACGTAGAATTGTTACTACATTATAAAAATTCTGTGCTTGGAAATAGGGCAATGTTTCTACATGGGCTTGGAATTAACCAAGTAGTATTGTTACTAGTATAAGTCTTTTAAAAAAAGATAAGCAAGCGATTCCTCTTTTATTCTGACAACCATTATTGATAAATTTACGTTAAAAGGTAAAATATGTCTATTATAAGCCAATCTGCATCAGAGTGAACATACTGATGTCAAATATGATGCACGATTCTCCTCAACGCAAATTTCGATCACTGCTAATACGTTCACATTGATAAATTGTTCTAAAATGCTGACAGTTAAATTACTGAAAACAAATTGATGCTGAAGGTTACCAACAACTCTCTTATACTCACAGTATCCTGATTATCAACATGCTGAATTAATCCTTCTGGCATACGACGAATGGCGTGATAATTTACAGCTTGATCCAAAATGGAGAAAGTTTGCTCTTCTATCCATAGTTGCATCATTGTCAATGAGCCACGTTGCAAAACTGTACAAATCTTCCATTATACAGGTAATTCAATCACTTTCAAATTAATTGATTGAAACCTGATAAAGTTATGTTTTGTTGTTACCGATAGAGTTTTCATCTCTTCTCAGATTTGATTGACTTTCACAGACAAATGGGATAAGTGACATAGTTTTCTATTATGTTGCACCTACACCAATGTCAATGAGCTGATGTAAAATAATAAAGAGCTTTGTGATCACCGTGTTTCTGTTCATGTTAGCAGCTTGAGCAACATATCAATAACTGCGCCATATCCTTTAAGACGAAATATATTTTCTTACAACACTTCAGGTGGCGGCATTCCCAAACGTTTGGAGAAAGAAGGTAAAAGTGCTCCTTCATGTGACATTTCAGACAATACGGGTTGAAATCATGTATACTAAAAAAATTCCCCACAATTGCAACGAGTCGTAAAGAAAATTGCATAATTTTGAGTGCACAATTAGAACTTTGTCAAATGTCCTTTATAACATTGGCAAAATCGTGTATTTGATCAAAGTGTCAGAGATATGATCATGTTGTTGCATTAAAACATAACGTGTAATTAATGATCATTCATATCAAGTTAATCAATTTGCAACAGCGTCAACAAGTAGGTAGATATAGAAAAATATCAGCTGCAGAAATAATCATTATCAACGTTAACCTCTATATGAATCTAATCATTGTCAACAAGATAACCAATCTGAGAATAAATATTTCTCTTAACTTTCAGGGTTGTTTGTTTCTAAACATTCGTTTTAAAATGCATCATGTGTTTATTGTGATGCATTTACGGCGTAGCAGAGAAAGGATTATTGATAAAGATAATGTGTGCTACTTAGCCACAAATGCAAGATTGTTGGAAACTTGATGTAAGAACAGATAAAGTGTTGTTTTTCACACACTATTGAAATATATCAAACAAGTAGATGTAAGTAGCTATTAAGCATTCGGTTAAGGACCTATTTTCGTTATTGTCAACATGTAAAGTCAAATTTATAGTTTAATATAGTTCTCCAAATCGCCTTGTAGATTATAATTTTAAGTGTATTCTATCTGAATATCATTTGCAGCCGAATGAAAATGTTGATGCCAATAAACAACGGCTTGATTAGTAAGCTCTTGAGACAAATTGAGAATATTTTCTCTTACTTTCACCATTGCATTATTGTCAATAAGTTATTAGTGGGAAACGTCGAAAAGACAATTTCCGGAAAACAGACTTCCATCTCTGCCAACATGTTGATTGCGAACTAAATAATGTGGCATGTTTAACCTCATTTTTGTTAGCGTTTATTAGGTTGATGAATTGCTATTTTCTGTGTACATTTGCATTATTGTCAGACACTTAATATGAAAGGGAGTAAAGTAGATCAAATGTTCTCTTCTGTGCAATATTCAATAACTGCTTTCAAGTTGGCAGTGATACATTTTTCTACTATATTCTCAGTTACAGAATGGTTAACAATTGAAGTGAAAGGTGACGAATAGTTCTGTTATACTTACAACAGCATGATTATCCAAAATGGAGAAAGTGTGCTCTTCTGTTGACAGTCGCATCATTGTCAATAAGTCATTGATGCAGATGTGAATAAGACATCTTCAATTAAACACAATGTTGAATCACAGCCTACAAGTTCATGAAAACGGGATAAGGGGTTCCATTTTCTGCATATTTGTATCGGAGTTGCTAAGTTCTTGTGAAAATTACCAAGGTGTTTTTTCTTTTAATGCTCGCAACTGTTTTCTTGTCAAAGCCATGAAACAGAAAGTAATTAAATGTTCTTATCTGCCAACAAAGTCATCATTGTCCACATGTCGATCTTAAAAGGGTAAATATATCCCATAATATGCACATTAGGATCATTGAAATGAAGGTAATCTAAACTTCGATAAGGCTTTTTGTTATTCCCGATAGAGTGTTCATCTCTTTTCTGCATTGCATTACTGTGACCTAACATGTATTATAATTCATGGAAAACTTTGTTTGTTGCATCTACATCTATGTAAATCTAATGATTAAAAGTAACAAAGACCTTTGTGATCACTATATCTCCATCGAAGTTAGCAGCTTGTGCAACAGTTCAATAACTGCAACATATGGTTTCAAATGAGTCGAATTTTCAAACTATATTCCAGCGGTAGCACTCCTTAAGGGTTGACTCGAAATGGTCAGAGTGTTCTGTCACACATCAATTACATCTTAGGCAATAATATAAAAGAATAATGCTTATGATGTTTCATAATGACCAAAATTCTCACACCACGAATTAGTCAAGGTAATAGCGCAAAAGGTATTATTTTCATTGCACAAAAGCCTTTCTCAAAATATTCTTTATAAAAGGTGCTCAGTTTTGTATTATAATAAAAGTTGCAGCATCATCTTAAAGATGTTGCAACAAAACATAACTTGTAATTAATGCTCATTCACATCAACGTTAATCACTCCACGTGAATGTCAACAAGTGGGAAAACAAAGATGAAAGATGTTATATCATCAGTAGAATCAAAACGTTATCAACACGTTAACTTCGAATGGAACGCAATCATTGTCAACAAAATAAACAATTTAGGAATAAATATTCTCTTGACTTCAAAACTTCTTCAGTTACGAAACATTCATTTTTCAAATTTGTTCTGTTCCCTGTGATGATTTTTTAGCAAAATAAGGAAAGGGTTACTGAAGGAAGATAACGTTTTCTATTTAGTCACAATGACAAGATTGTTTGAAACGTGATGAAAAACTGTTAAAGTATTGTTTCATACTCACAATGGAAGCATAGCCAACAACTTGCTATTCTTAGCTGTTAATCATTCGGTTAAGTGCCTGTTTCTATTATTGTCAACATGGTGAGTTAGAATGTGTAGTCTAAAATCTAAAGTGTGTCCTATTTTAGCATTAGTTGCAGCCGAATGAACAGGTTCATGCCATTAGGAATCAAAGTTTCCCTTCGATATTCAGTTATTGTTAAAACATACATACCCATAGTGTGTTCTAATATAGTCAAACGTAAAGCATTTTCAGCAGCTTTATAGGTAGACTCTACAATCATTCTCAAATTAGCCTTTCTTTGCCAAATTTACGATAAATGTAAAATATTTCTTGTTTCAATCCAATTTGCGGCAGAATGAATATGTTGATGCCAATAATCAATCAAATGATCTCTTCCACGAAACATGTATTCACTTTTAAAACAGTCTAATTTTTAATGATCTAATGTATACACTACCGGTATCTTCAAGACGTTCATGTGAAAATCTCCTCGCACTTTCAACAGTGTTTCTAGAAAATGCTTGATAATAAATGGAGGATGTCTTCTAGTATATTCACCCGACAAACAGATCCATTATATTGACAATACTAGTATTATCAATATGTTCCCGTGAGGATTTTGTGATATGATCAAATACATGTTTAATAAACCCTTGAATCTAAATTGAGAATGTCTTCTCTTGTATTCACTATTGCATCAAGTTATAAATTTCAAGTACAGACCACACGGTTCCCTCTGCGGGTCCGGGGTTGCAGAATTGGCCCTACGTGCCTCGCTACGTGTCGTAAGAGGCGACTAAGTACAGGCAACCTGTTTGCCGTGGGTTGCGTCCCGTGTCGGAGGAGGAAATGATCCTGGTAGTTGAGCAGGGGCTTTCTAATGCAATACACTACTTTGGCCTCTAAGTCCAGACGGGTGGTCGGGATGGGCCCGGTCTCGACAAATCGACTGGTCACGCCGAGCCCTAGGAGGTCTTTATTTACTTGCACTCTTACTTTATCTTTCTCGTTGTATCTCTCTTGATACCACCGTTGCTTTGTGATCAACACATCTCTGTTTATGCTTGGAACGTGAGCAGGAAGTCATTGATTCCTATAATTTGTTTAAAATGAGACATGTTTTCCTTTTATATTCGGGGTGGGGACATTCCCATTAAGTTGGCGTGAAAAGGTTAAAGTACTTGTTCATGCACATATTAAATCTCTAGATCAAAGCTGAGGCAATATGGGTTAAAATGTTCTAATCGTACCCAAATTCCCTCAATGTCAGCGAATCATAGAAAACAATGTGTAATTTTGATAGTACAATTAGAACATCATCAAATGTCCTTTCTAACGTTGGCAAAGTCTTGTATTTGGCAAATGTAGCAGAAATATTCATAATATTCTTTCATAAAAACAGAACTTGAAATTAATGTCATCCATTTATAGGGAATATCTTCTCTTTTCACTATTGTATCCTTGTCAATAAATCATTGATTGTAAAAGTCAAAAGGACTGTTCCCTAAACCACAGAATTCCATCTCTGCCAACACGTTGATTGCAATCTAAATAATGGGGTCTGTTTAATCACATATGCTTGCGTTTATTAGGTTGATAAATGGTTTGGGGGTTTTTTCTATTTATATATACAGTCTTGTCAAACACTCAGTATAAAAGGTAATAAAGTGTTTGTGAAATATCAGATTGTCGTCATGGCCAATAGGTCCATGTTGAAGCGAATAAGTGCCATGTGATATGCATTTTTTGGTCCATGACATGATTTTGGGCAAAACATTTATACAACAGTTTCTTATACCAGATAGACAAGTCGTTTCGTCGTACAATCGCATGACTGTAACCAAGTTGCTGGAAAATTAAACGAGCTCTTGGTTAAATGACATCTACGTCAATGTGAACCAGTTGCTGCAAACATAATAAAGAGTTAAGTGTGATCACCATAGTTCCACCCAAGTTAGATGATTGACGGACTATTAAATCACTGTCATAAACTGACTTCTCGTAGGTGTATGTTTTCCCATATTATCAAGGAAACAGTTTTCGAGAATAGGTAAACGTAAAGCAAAAGTGAATACTTTAATCGGTAAAATCAAGTCAATTGCAGTAGGTTGAAAATAAATAAAGCAAGGATGTTTTACAGTATTCAAAACTCCCTTAACGTTTTCCAGTTGCTATCACAGAGTACAATTGTACTTTTCAAAGCACAATCATACTGCAATCAAAAAACGTATAAAGGCTTATACTCTAATGAAATTTGAAACATTATTTTTGCCACACAATATAGCGTATAACAAATGTGAATCAGTTTACATGATTGTCGACAAGAGAGAAAATAAAGAGTAAATATATGATATTATGGGCAGAATAGAATCATCGAAAATATTTTAGCCAAAACATCAACAAAATCATTGTCAATAAGATAGTCAAGTTTGAAATAAAGGGTTACTTACCTTGTGCATCAGTTTCAACACATTCATTTCAAACTGTTTCCGGTTTACTGTAATGTTCGAGTGAATTTGTAGTGGAAAAAATACCGATGAAGGTATATCGTTTTGTTATGAACTAAAATTTCAAGTGGCATTTGAAAATTGATGTCAATAGCTTTTAAAGTGTTGTTTTCTTCTCGCAACCGCAACATGGTCAACAACATGATATTAGGGGGTTTGAAGCTTTGAGTACAGTATGTATTTCCAATACTGTCAACGCGGTAGGGGGGAAAATATATAGAGTCAAAATAACTCTCACAACTGATATCTAGGATAATATTTATGATAAAGGTAATATGTGTCATATTTCAGTCCAACTTACAGCATTATGTGTCCCTGCCGCATTGGATCAAATGTTCGTCTCTGCACAATATTCCGTCACTGTCTAGAAGTTAACATTGATAAATGCTTCCTAAAGATTCACAGTGATATAATTGTCAAGAAACTGATGCGAAAGGTGACACACAGGTCTTTTATGCGCACAATAACATGATTATTGACATGTTCACGTGAGACTTCTGGCATAAGAACAATGATGTGATTTCAGTAAGCTTGACCGACAATGGAGAATGCGTGCCCTATTGTCCACATCTGCATCAATGTCAATTAGTCATTGATGCAGAAATGACCAAGAAAGCTTCCAGTATATACATAATTGAATCACTATTGAAGATAGGTTAATGCGTGCTATTTAGCAACAATTGCAAAATTGTTTGAAAAGCGATGTCATAAAACTGTTTTGGTGTTGTTTCATTCATGGCCAAGAGTTTGATTTAATTAGATATAAATCATTCGATTAAATATCTATTACCATTAGTGTCAATATTGTGAGCTAAAAGTTTTAGTCTGCAATAATTCTCCAAACTGCCTTGTAGTGTAAAATATATTGTAAAGTTTGAAATGTAATATATTCAATAGCAGTACTATTATCATCAGGACGTTCATAAGACCATTTCGTCCTGAAATCAAACTCGTGTTTAGTAAACGCTTGATCCTAAATGATACTAAATTGAAATTGTGTTCCTGGATCTGAACTAATATTTCGTTGAAGTAATTGAATTAGCATTCTTTGTTTTGGAATGGAATTTAAACTATGTTAGAGAGAGAGAGAGACAGACAGACAGACAGAGGGGGAGAGAGAAAGAGAGGGAGAGAGAGAGAAAGAAAAAAGATTTTGTGTGAAAAATTCCAAAAAAAAGTTTTTATAACAACCACTTAGGAATCATGATATGATCTGGACAAATATGAATACCCTATGTTAGAACCATAATTCGACCATTTATAATATCCTTTAATGTTCTCTTCTTATGTCATAAGTTGTAGGTCATGACCACATGATTTCCTCATATTGGACCTGGTGAAGCACCTTGAGGATCTTTTTCAATATTTGTTCTTTCGAAATCAGGCGTACCACAACGAAATGTGCAGTCAATGCATTTCATGTCTTACTTCAATTAACTGGTAAATAAACTATTTTAAAACAATGATTTCACCATAATTCATTTACTTTTAAACCGATGAAAACCAATGCAGATTTTTTTTAAAACTTAAAGATGGAATGCATAATAGCATTCCGTTGCTGTATTTATTAGGTAAAATGTGAAATACATAATGATTGCGCCTAAATACGGTTCAGTTGTGCCCATTGTTCTCAAATAAGCACTTTAACTAAAAATCCTAAGGTGACTGCCTTTGTCTTAAAACCGACAAAAGTTATCATTTTGATTGCCTGACGTCTTGAAAAGTGGAGATAAAGTTCATAAAGTGATAATGAAACCGTTGATTTTCATGGAAACCACAATTAGCCAAATAGTTTTGCATTGATATTGTAGTGAGCAACATCAATAAATTTAATTTCATTTGCAATTGTTTGCTCGTTTGACACCTTTTCTTGTAAATAATCCAATGGCCTGTAACGGTAATGCACTCTTCATCTTGTAAGTGTTCAGTTCGATCAGGTAAATGTTGCAAAACATTGGCCGAAATAGGCATCACTGATGCCATGATAGTAAGTAAATCTGAAATATTTCAAATGTAAATTGCGTTATGGGACTTAGAATATGGGTCACTGAAGAGTGTGAGTACACAAATAGCAACAAAAATAATAATGATAATACTAATAATTATAATAATAGTCAACTCAGTATAGAGAAGCAATGAATTATGTTATAGATTTTGGGTAAATCTTCTTTTAATTACCCTTCTAATTTCTCGCATTCATTCTCTGCTATATGTTATAAATTTGTTCCGTGTCGACCAACACTAAATAAACTGCACAGATTTAAATACAACTTTGGTTTCTCGTCAAGAATCAAAAGGACTCAGAAACGTCCCTTGGCAATGTTGCATCTGGTACAATAATCTAACAATATGTTCCTGTCTTTACTCGAAACACTGATCAATTTGAAATATCCTGCACATGTTTGCTTATCATATATTTTAATTACTTTTAAACTAAACCTTACAAATAATAAATTAACACTATGAAGCATTTATTTTAGGGTACTAAATTTAAAAAAGGGAAAACAACTGGCCTGGCTTTAGTGTGCTTTTTTGTTTGAATTTGTCGCTCATGCATAGAAAAAATGCAGAATAAGTATCAAATGTTTGACACTCCGTAAAATGGAACACTCAAATCAAGACAGATAATAAGCCTCATTTACATATACGCCTGATATCTGTATTAATTTCTAAACTAGATTTCCATGATGAACTGTTTTCTACAGGTGTCCCATTTTGAAGAGAATATATTCAAAATGAGGCAAAGAAGAAAGTAAAGTTACAATTATGTTTTACACGTCCCTATCTGCTAGAAGTATCGAGTGTTTGTGTCTTGTATACCATGTCAACCATGCTGAATTAGTACTGATCATCTGTGTCAAACCTAACAAATTCAAATCAATTAGCTAGTCAATTGCTAAGCCAAACACATTTGCTCATTGCCAGTCGTTTGGTGAATTAGGATGCTTTGAGGCTTTGTATGTTTAGCACCATTTTCAGCACATGATAAACTCTGTATGACGACAAGTTTGGTGGGTTAAAAGATCCGAAAACTGCGGAAAGATGCCCCGACACACAGGACGCTTCTGGAAAGATTTCTTACATACCCACGTTGGCCACCTTCAGCCTGGAATTTTGCGTGACATTTAAAACATTCGAAGCTAAAATAATAACAAAAATGATGATACTAATAATAATAATAATAATAATAATAATAATAATAATAATAATATACGAAGTATAACACGACTAAACTAACGACAACCATGATGTGAAGTAATTCTGGTCACAATGAAAACATATATAATGATAATGATTACTACCATTATTATTACTATTAACATTATTATTATTATTAGTAGTAGTAGTAGTAGTAGTAGTAGTAGTAGTAGTAGTAGTAGTAGTAGTAATAGTTGTATTATTATTATTATTATTATTATTATTATTATTATTATTATTATTATAGTAAACCTCGGATGACTTAATTATCTTTGCATCCTATTGCCCCGTCCGACAACCAGAACGTTCTAGGTATGTCCTACTCAATCTCTCTTCTGAGGCAGCGACTAAGGTATTGTCCTTTTTACTCATGACAAACAGATTTAAATCATAGAGCGCGGTTTTGAGTTTCCATCTAGAATAATGTAGGCGTAACGACAAAATATATGGGTTGACGGAAGCGCGCATCCAAGAATATCTTCAACTCTGTTTTATAGGTGCACAATAATAATAATAATAATAATAATAATAATAATAATAATAATAATAATAATAATAACAATAATAGTACACGACGAAGAGACGAGTGAAATAATGACAACAATGATGTGAAATAATTATGATCATAATGAAAACATATGGAATGATAATGATTACTACCATTATTATCACTATTAAAATTATCATTATTATTATTATTATTATTATTATTATTATTATTACAGTACGCTCGCATGGTTAAAATATATTTTCATCCGATTTCCCCGTTCGACAACTAAAACACATTCTAGATCTGTCCTACTGAATATCTCTTCTGAGGCAGAGACAAAGGTTTTGTCCTTTTTTAACTCCTGATGATCAGATTTAAATCAAATTGCCTGGTTGTTAACTTTACCTCTAGAGCAATGTAGGCGTAAAGACAAAATATATGATATGTATTGACGGAAGAGCGCACCAAGAATATAATCAACACATTATTTTTACAGGTGCATGATAATACTACTACTACTACTACTAGACTACTACTAATAATAATAATATTATCATTATTATTATTAAAATGTAATTATGATCTTCAAGCAGTAAATAACACAGCGAACACGGTAATGGGAATAGACTGGTGATATTTATGTAAGCGTCAGCAGAATCTTTTATAGTATTAGTAGTACGAGTAGCATTAGCTTGTAGCATTAGCAATAGCAGGATTGGGAGACTTTGCAATTATGGTAGTAGTAATTTCGGTACTTCGAATAATAGAAGCAGTAATTGTAATATTGCATTTCTTTATTGTAATTTAATATCTCGTCGGCGCCGGATAGGGGCAATGAAGAAATTAACACTAATAGGCCACTATAGAGACAGTGATGGCACAGTCGCAATCTCTCTGAAATTCACATTCCATTTACGTCTTTATGTCCATTGATTGAAATGTTGCATTGAGGGTCACAATTGTTCCAAAAGATGCGTGTTACAATCAGTGTTTAATTAAGTTATGTGTCTGGCTTAAAGTACTTGTGCATAGGTTTGTGTCAGTGATTTAATAAGATAACTAACAAACATCCAGAGCAACATACACACGTAGACTGATCGGGCTGAGGGTAAGTGTGAAATACATTAACTCACATACTTGTTGACCAACAAGCGCACTTCAACCAAAGCAATGTTCGATGGCGAATATACTTATGGTCACTAACAGGTGAGATTTTAGTCAGAACGTAACCTTAAAAATGAAGCAAATTAGATAAAGGAGGGTAGTAAGGCAATTGAAATAGTCGCCTGTGTTCCCCGTATTGATCATTCAAGAGGTATTAATCGCAGTGATTCTACTTTTATTTCTCATTCTCTTTATCCCAGTCGGTGTGATTAAAAAAAAAAAAAAAAAAAAAAAAAAAAAACAACAATCACTCATTATCAAACAGTAACATGATCATTCGATCTCGTGTTTGTTTAGGAGGGCTATTCGCATACCTGATGCCTCATAAGTACCTGTGTCTATTTTTCGTTAGAAAATGGGGAGCTTATGAGACAATAAAGACCACCTAATGTACCGCTATTGACACGTGGTCAGTGATTAACAAATTGTTGTTCCTTACTTGCATAGACTGAACATTCTTAGCATAGCCTACATAACACAGTGGCTTGGTCATTTATGGGACAAAAGATTTATCGCAAGACCTTGAACATTTTATTGGCCAAACTTTAAAGTAATGCATGAAAATACTATAGGTCTTGTCACACTTCAAAATGGCAGGAAACCCAATCAGACGATACATAAGGCTAACCAGCAACATATTCCTGCATTTGACTAACCTCTTAGTAGAATAATGGTAGAATGTGTCGGGCCCTTACATAAACACCAAGCCAAAAATGAAATTAAGGTATGACAAAAATACAAAGGTAATTATGATTCTTTTCAGCCTGGTGATTAAGTTCTGGCTCTTTTGCCCATGGGACAAAATCCACGGCAGGCAAAGTAGGATAGTCAACAACTTTGATATATAAATTTGTTACAGGACTATTTTAATAGAGATAGCCTTCTTAATTGTGCAGTCACGTTAGTTGAAACTGTTCTACATCGTGAGGATTTAACCGATGGAATGAAATGAATTGTAGTTACTTTGGTGTAACTACTCTTCGGAATTTAGAAATATTCAATAATCTCGACCGAAAACTTTAACATTTGCAGCTGGAGAAAAAGTGAACAATACCAACTATTACTTGAATATAAGCACTTGTTTCCTTATGTTTCAACACGAACAAACAAAATCTACAATGATGATGAAGTTAAAGACTGTGAAACAACATCCGCAGAGGATTAATGCTCTCAAAGAGGAAAGTTTCTAAAAAGACGTTCAATATTGGCTCGAGAATAATTTCATAGCAGTGGTTAAAACTGGCCCATATCATGTATTCTGGTGCTGAAACTAGATAATACTTTTCGCAAGTGCACATAATATAAAAAAGTCAACAGCATGACAAAAAACATTCATTTCTAATGCCACGAATTGATGACATCATCGTCAACACTGACAACTGGAACGATTACATGGAAACCATTCGGAAATTCTTTTATAGACTCTGTGATGCGAATTTTACAGTTAATTTGGACAAATATGGATTTTGCTGTGCTTGGTTTTTATTTCTAGGACAGATCATAGGACACTGTCGCTTTTAAGCATGGAGAACCATAAGGTCAATACTATCTATGAATTCCCTTTACCTATCAATAAAAATCAACTGGTGCCACTTTTGTTTATGACTGAATATTATTAACATTTGTGCTCCAAAGTTTCCATAATTGCTGAAAAGACAACCGAAATAAAGATGTACCTTCTTGCGTATAGAAGTTTTATTTTGTTTATGTATAGTTTGTCTCATTCATGAAGAGATGATCTTATGTAATTATAACTGCATGTATAATTAAATAATATATATTTAACTTTTATTATTTGCTGACTGATTACATGTTATGTATATTTGTATTTGGTAACGGACCCGAGTCCATAAACAATGTTATGGTTTTCCAGACCAATGGTATTTACTTTGTTAAGAACATAATGCATTGCTATTATCTATCTTTGATTATACATTACATACCCAGATTATTTTTAATGAAGGCAAACATATGTACTTATATCTGAATGTAAGATATTAGTTTTTCACTTGGAAAGTCGTCCGTTTGTTGACAACTTTGAATGTTTATAAAACAGACTGACCTACATAACGGCTGTATTATTGTGTAAAGCTTAGTATATCAATGTCGTGTACTTGAAAACATACCGATTCTAACCTTACCATACAAAGTAAAATCGGTTTTACTGGTGTGTTCATTTTCTAAATATGGTGGATTTATCTATTTAAATTATTTACTGTACTTCCAAAGTGCACATTAATACTTTTTGGACTAAAGCATTAGTTTCGTATCATAGTGAATTCAGAAAAGGACATTTTTGATTATAATATTTCGATACATTATGATGTGGTGTGACCATCGTCGGACTTACAAAACAAGCATTTTTGCCGTCACAAAGCACCAATAACTGTCGTGGTCTGCATCGTTAAGAGATAATGTCCTTATATCATCATTCATTTAAAAGACCAGAGCGAAAATACTTGCACATCCAAAACACCCAAAACCAGAAGCATGGAACACCACTAAAACAATAATAAATGCGACGATGTCAGTGGCATTTTGAATCGTGCAAGGAAAACTTGGTCAAATATAAACACACGTAGAGCCGACTGATGATGAAAATTACAATTTATATATCAAAATGCCATGAATGTTTGTATAGTCCTCATCTGTGAAATACAATTGTCTATCAAACCATCTTGTTACGCCTATCCACATTATGATCAACGTGTCAATTACAAATTTCTGAATGAAACTAAAATGTATAATATTCACAGAGAATATTGAGATGCATTATAATCCTATTTATCACGAATCTGAAGAACTCATTTAAAAGTGGTTTGTATTATTAACAATAGATAATAAAGATGGTACCACGAATTACAAGCGAGGTCTGTATAATGTATATTGTTTCTCTTTAAAATTAACTTTTGCATATTCGTCAGATGGTAATTGCAGAGATCAGAATTTAACAATTGTGATTCTTATTGAACAGGAACATTAGTGCACTTGATGTTTATTTTAATTCACAAATCTGATCAAAGGTGTATCTACGTCACTAACATGTCGGATGTAATTCTTACTAAACGGAAAAAGCACTTTATATGCATTCAACCTGCTCTAATGATAGTCGAGTACGCTAAAATAAGATCATATTACTAACCCCATCATTTTTCACGTGAGGCTCAAATTTATATACATATAAAGACGCTTAATTCAAATTTGAAATTGTGAACACTATCTATAAATCGAAACGTAAAACATTTATTTGAGAAGTAATAAAACAAGCTGTTTTGCTCAACCGTTTGAGAATTAAGGAGAAATTGCCACTAATTTTATCATTCTAGTAATTATATATTCAGTTCGATAAAACCAGTGTTTTCATGTTAAAGCATTTATGATATATTCAAAACATTTAAAAAATTTTAACATAATCGGCGTTTGTTGAGACTGTCGACTAAATTTAAAATAAAATATGAGGTAAAGGCCATGCTGAATTTTGCATTCAAAATGGTTTAAGTTGCTGGAGATTATAAAATATTTATAATAATACCACCGACTGCGGTTCACATTCGTTTGTGCTAAACAGCGCATGATAACCCAAAGATCTAACTTTCCAGGTGATAAAGGTATCACTTGAAACAAATTAAACAACAATAGGCTTTATTTATCATATTATTAATAATAGAATGCACAATATAAACACATTTTCGCAAAGAAACGTATCGAATTAAAAATGCAAGGAAATTGTGTGTGTGTTGGATTTTTAACGTTCATCCCTGTTTAAACACGTGTACACATTTCTGTATAGCTAGATTATAAATGAGGTGTGGTGTTGTTTCCTTGCCGCTCCCAGAAAACAATAATACAGTTAATAAGG
>JAECUM010062803.1:0-20575 GCA_016617855.1 Megalonaias nervosa
TATTACAATTGTTAGAATTCCTTCCTCTCAAAATTACAGTGCTAGTTTAGAGTCTGGTCTTTTTCATTGTAAATATCGAAATCAGATTCCTATTCATCGACGTTTGATGTCATTATTGAATTTAATTAAATTTGGTCTGAATTAATCATCTGTTCAAAATCGTTATTTACGTAAGCATAAGTGATAAATGGTTTTACCGAAGCCATTACAGATTATTCTTTGTAGAGTCACGTTTAAGTGTTGGCCTTTCCCATTTGCTTCATTTCTAGCAAATATTGTCAGTATGTATATCTTGATCTGAAATAAATCAAGAGATTGTTGTCTCCATTATTGATTTAAACAAAATAAAATGCACAATTTTGTTTTGGATTTTTAGAAAGCCTTGCTTAGACCATCAAGGCTGATATGAATCTATATTCAAATTGTGATCAATTTGTCCAAGTCATAGGAACCTGTCTAATGCTGTATGGTTTCTGACATATCCGTGAGAGTAAACATCTGTCAGAGAAATAGAACAGCTAAGTAATATCAGATATAGATAACCTAGCGAAGGACAGTGATGATCGATCTGGAAGAGATGGGACTTTCCTGGGGCGAAGCAAAATCCATTGTTCAGGACCAACCTAGATGGCGGAGGATAGTTGCAGCTTTATGTCCCAGACTGGATGAAGAGGACTAACTAACTAACTAAATTAGTTTTATTTTGTGATGTTCCTGTCTTGGTCCAGTACCATTCACTGTTTTAAAAATCAGCTTCCTTTATACAAAGTGAAAAATATTGATTCTCATTGCTGTTATGAACAGTAACTCCACGGTTAAACGCCCTAGTATGGGATTTAAACCAAACTGTACTGGAAGTATATAGTATTCAATGACAACTTTGCACCTAGGTAAAGTACATTACTTTCTCAAGAATGCGTTGAATAAAATTTTGTCTCTGAAGTTAGAAGAAATATAAATAGCCTCATAGCAATCACTGTTGAAACTGCTGCTCACCGCCCAAACTCCGCAGACATCTTTTCCATAACAGATGGAGTACTGATGTTTCTTGTTCACTAAAATGAACAAATATTATCATAGTTCGTACATTATTTACTGATGATGTTCTCCAACCAGAAGAATACTCAGAGATTAGGCACATAAATTTATGTTCGTGTATTTCACTAATATTAATGTATTGGCAGCGTTTCGCTGAGTCAGGTGCATGTGGGTTCGCGTATTTGAAGAGAAAAATAAAACTGAATTTAAGTGTCATTATTCACTTCAAAAGATATGTTACTGGATTTGAGTCCGAACTATCTTTAAAAAAGGTTTTTGCGGCACTCGTAGCGACTTATTGTTTAGCAACCCTACCAGTGGCTTCTGTAGACGCATTTTTGATGTCCGTTTATTTGCTGTCCATAACCTGAAGGACAAATAAAACGTCCTAAACGAAAATACTAGAGACCGATATTGACAAGATTTATTATGCTTAAAGTTATACAAGCTGTTTTTAGAATAATCCACATATTGTTATCAAATAGCCTAAACTAAACACAAACAACATTATAGGACACACATTGCCAAAATCATATAGGGAGATGTTTGTGCTAAACTGAACATGTGCTTTGAAAATACATACAATTTTATAATACATATCCTTTAGCTGATAAAATTCTACTCTAATTTCGAATAATAAAATAATATTAAGTATGATCGTGTCGATGTAATAGTCAATGTTTTAATGACACGTTGAAAGTGGGTTTTTTTTCTTCAAATCAAAATATGACTGATAATATTACACATTTAAAATATATTTATGCTCATAAACCTTTTAAATTTAGTAAACATTTACCACTGCTATAAGTTTTGGATGATACTTGTACTGTTTTCATAATCTCTCTCTCTCTCTCTCTCTCTGTATATATATATATATATATATATATACTTTCTTATATATATATATATATATATATATATACTATATATATATGTGTGTGTGTGTGTGTGTGTGTTAAAACTGAGAACATTGCCGGTGTGTATACCTTGATTTGGAATTAAACATTATTATGTTTCAATTATTGGTTGAAACAAAACAAGTTCCTTCATGTACGGTAATTTAAAAGAGAGGAAGTCAGAAAGCTTCAACACTATTGGTAACTGTGCTAAATGTATATTGATTTCAATGAAAACTTTGCAGTCATATAAAGGTGTCTCAAACTTGCATCCATTCACTTCTCTCAACTACGTAGTATATCATTATTTATAACATTATCAACTTAGCATGCTCTAAAGTTACTGTTGAATTTACACTTTTGTATACGTATACAATTCTTTAATTTTGTACACATATATCCAACTTTTTAATTTGCAGAAACGTTTCCTCCAACACAATTAGAAAGATAAACCCTTCATGCTCGTTGTATCAGTACATAAATATATCAACTTTAACCATTATACTCCAACTTGTTGTGGGAAAAAGAAACGTTTTCATGCTGTTTTCGTCGTTTATATTATTAAATGCCTGTCAATATAACAATAAATTTTGGATGCTTTGGAGTGTACTTTATTGTGTCCAACGTATAAGCCGGAATATAACCTTCTTCGTATCATGTGTCGTCATGTGCCTTATTAGTTGCCTTCAAATGTAGCTTTCTGTGCTTTTTTAAATAAATGATAGTGTTACATGACTGAGAATAAATCTTTTATAACCCAAATCACCAACTGCCATTTAGACATTCGTGGGCAGGAAGCACATAATTATAGCACTAATTTTTCTAAGCTACCAGTTGAATAATGGCACTGTTTCCATGTCTAAATAAACCTTTCCTTCCTTTCAGATTTGATGTGCAAACCTTAAATAATGATACATTATTATGTTGACTATCTCAGCTCGTTCTCTATCATGACATATCGTTTTTTTTAGCATGATATACATTAAAGTGTATATTGCGTTTGCAATACATAATGTCCCTTCATGCCTCATCAACTGATATGATCTATTTGATCTGAATATGCTCTCTTTAGATTTTCTTCCTTTCATCTTACAGTGACGAAAATCTATTGTTTAGAGCTATTGTACCAACATATATTACATGTCTCATCTACCTTTGTTATCTTATGTCAACAAATTAAAAAAAAACAAATTAAAAAAGTGTGCACATCATGAGTTATTTGGATGTAGAACTCTGTATATACTGAAGACCAAACCCTCAAAGCAAAACAAAAATTTGCTCTGACTCTTGTCTTAAGCAATCTCTTTAAGTTAATTTTCTGGTTATAATATTTTCAATACAAGAAGACAAGGCTATGTAGTGTTACGAATATGTAATTAAATTGATTGTGTGTTAGTTTTCAATTCTTTTTATTTTATTTTTGTTTCATTATATTTTATTGTAATGATAATTTTCATTGGATTTGAATCTCTTTTCCGAAAATTGGCTTGACCCGATTAGATCTTAACGTTACTTCAGCACTATTTGTAGCTCATAGATTTTGTAAACATCGAGTGATAACGATTGGCTATTGCCAAGGTCATTTCGGCCCTCATATTAGCTGAACTGTAAACAGTCTTTCTTTTTTAAAATATATTTTCAGTGTGAGAATTTGGTTCTTAGATCGGGCTATTCTTGCATACGTGATAAATGGCAGTTTTTTCTATTGCGATGTTCAAATTAGTGTCATGTAAGTCCGTCACGTGAGATACCATATGATCTAAAATCGCGGCTTTAAACAGACGCTCTCTAGTAGATTTAGTGAGTTGTATTTTAAACCTTGAGGGCTCAAGAGGTTTATATTGTTGTTGCCAGATTGTTTTGAAGTTCGTCTGTTTTTTGGATTTAATAATTTATTCTCTAGAAAACTAAACAAGTGCTTTACATTTATGAAAGTTCTGACACAAAGAAATTCAGTGGAAATTTATTCTGGAGTTTAACGGAAACATTATAAACTGTGATTCAATTGAGGATCTGTTACCATCAGTACAGACATCTGACGTCATCGCCTCCATATTGGAATTTCATAGAGATTCGAATCCGGATTCTGTTAGAACTGTTTAGTGATAGAACTTGTAATTTTCAATCTTGGGATTAAATTTTGGATTATATTCACAAACCGTAAGTTCTATTTTCCAATTTTTACATTGTTTTCTAGGGAAATAAATTATTTTGTTAAAATATACAAAGCTTGTTGACTTCAGTCTTTTCTTCTATTACATTTGTATGAGCCTACACGTAACAGTAGTATCGTAGTTAATGGCGTAGTAGCGGTGATGGAATTCTGTAAACGTTTTACCGTGAACAATGATTCTGTCATTTACTCTAGCATATGTTCATGTGCTTTCTATCTATAAATTTTACTCACCAACATGTTATATGTGTAGATGATTCGTGGATTTTGCAAATACAATAAAAATTATACATGTGTCTGCATGGAATAAAATAGAAAACATGAAATATCAATTAATTTCATTAAAATTTCCCTTATCCTATTTGCTTTACAATTGCAAAGCACAGCGCATTTTTCATAAATGTACGACTTTCAAGCATACATACATACATACATACATACATACATACATACATACATACATACATACACGGAATCATCAAGCTTTAGGAGGCCCCGGTTGTCCGAGTGTACTAAAGCGCTCACCGTTACCGATCACTGCCATCTCATCTCTATCAATGTTGGTTCGAGTCTCCAGCTCGGCCAGTTTGGGTATGTAAGAAAGCTTACCAGTAGCTTCCCGTCGGTCGGTGATCCATACTTGGTTTTTCCAGGTTTAATCTTCCAACGGTTATACTGGCCGCCATATATAGCCGATAAAGTGCTGAAAAATAATGTTAAACCAAAAACAACAACAACAATTAAGCGATAAATATTGTAAAATATCTCTAATGCAAAGTAAAGAAAAACTGAAACTTGATATTTGGATGTCAAAAAATTCTCAGTCAGAATCGTAGAAAATAGATAGTTGTACATTTTCGAATTTTAACATGTCTTTCTTTAGTTATTTTAATCAACTGATTCAGAGTCTTTAAACATAGGCTTATATAAATCTATTAACCGTAAACGGCAATTCTTTCCAATTTGATTTGATTAATTCTGCAGCATGCAATACATTTCATTGTATTGAGTCTGTATTACAGCCTTTGACACTGATTTTAATCATCGACACATTTAATTATGCCTAAACTAATCGAATTAAATAACTGAATTCTGAATAAATGAAATCATTCCAGTCCCATAAGCATCTCCTGATTCAGGAGATTAGGTCTTACCTTGGTCTGTGTGACGTTTTGGATTAGTTTGATCTGGACAAAGTTTTTGAATACATCGTGACTGTCAATAAGGAAACAAAATCAGTTTCTTTTCTTTATTATAAACATTTTAAAATTCTCAGTCAAACACTTAATGGGTCTATTCAAAGTGAATAAAAGTTGATCTACTACGGCCTCATTTTGTGGTGTCATATCCAATATTGGGTATAGATCATTATGATCACAAGAGATTAACGTTGATAAATCATTTTCAACATTCCACAATTCAAAAAATATTTTGATGAAGCGAACCGAACGTGGAATCGAGGGCAATTAGCAATACTTATTCCGATACGATGATGAAACAATTTACGACTTAGTTAAAACTGAGTTATAATTTCTAAGATATCTCTCTTTCTAACGCTGTCTGCCAGTCTGTCTGTCTGTCTTTAAACCAAAAACTTGTTTAAATAAACATTCGGGCGATTAAAGTAAGAGGTAAGGTAGAGCCGCTATTGTTAATCAATATAATTAATTAATATAATATAATTATAGCTGTTTCTGTTTATGCATGGCCGATAGTAATATCTACCTTTTGCAGTAGTGCAGAGGGGCACATATACAATTTTGATGGCAAAAACTCACGTTATTAGGTGCAGTCAAAAGTTAAACCAGAGCGTTTGTATATTCAGTCAAATGAACTGAAAGTGAAAACCTGACCGTTCTTGATACTGCTATCCCCAAACAAATTTTATGTAGGGTGAACTAATTGTCTCTTTCTACAAATATGTCTGCTTCAGATGGAAGGGCAAATTCATTCCCAGAAAGAAGTTAATGAAACCAGGAATTGGACAATCCGCCACCGAAAAGGTGAGTCGGATTCGACCTCAATTTTAGTTTTGACCCCCAACGAATTGACATCATTGAATAATGTGTCATACGTAGCCAGGTCCTTTGGCTCGTTCTTGAAGACAAATGTCTGTCCATCTGCAGAACCTATCGTGAATATTCGAGTGGTTTAAGAATGCAGGTAGTTAAACGAACCTATAAACTCCAGTCAGGGAATAGAAGTATTCCATTTGTCAGAAACATTTCAAAAGACTACGATTACCATTCTCTACTCAGTGGAAGAAACCTTCGCAGAGAACTTTAAAGGGAGCTATCAGCAGACAGCATCAAAAGAATGCACTCCCAACTTGTGCTTTGAGCTCTACAGTTTCGTTCTTTGCAAAAGATTTCATTTTGAAAGAAAACGAATTTACGATCTTATCTGCACTGATTATTCAGCCTGTTTAAAATTTTTGTTGTAAATCTTAAGTATTATTAATAGAACATTTTATTTCCCTTAATTTTCTTGCATAATTGAAGGGTGTATTTATGCTTAGGATGTATACTATTTGACACTATTTCAGATGTGCAGCTATTAAAAAATCCGATAGGTCGCAAGTACACATATTTGAAGAGCGTCACCGTTATCAAAATGGGACCGGATTGAGTATTAACACGTTAAACATGCTCATGTGTCGTTTGAACCAGATTTCTTGAATTAAACTTCATTTTACTCGAGATTTATTGTGAAATGAGTATTATGTGAATTTTAGTGCGAGATATTCAGATTATCTAATAGGTTTAATATAACAATAAGACGTTCTATAAAAAGCACAATAATAATTTGGACGACAATCAGTTTTCCGTTTAGGATTGCAAGAAAATATTCAGAAGATTTTACATGGAAAATTCAGATTATCTAATACGTTGAACATAACGCGAAGACGTTCTGTAAAAAGCACAATAACAATTTGGATGACAATCAGTTTTCCGTTGAGGATTGCTAGAAAATAATCAGAAGATTTTACATGGAAAATGAAAGAAAAGTTATTCGAACATGCATTAGGGTTGGTGTTGGTTTCATTTTTCATTATGTTTCTTTTCCTGTTATGTTTCTTTTCTACGACTACTTTAATGAAAGTAAATATGCATTGTTCCTGGTGATCCAAAGATCCACGAAACAATGTGTAACAATCTAGTGAAACACTCTGAAAGTTTGTGTAAAGAAATTAAAGATGTTTGCTGATGGTATTGTTATCATATACAAATTGCAAGTCCTAAACAGGGTTATTGGTGTTAGAATCAAAATACTCCCATTACAACAAAGTAAAATGAATAATTATCTATTGTTTAGGTACGTGAAGAACTTCAATTGGAAAACTGTATATGCCGTTTTTAAATCAAACCAATGATCAAGCGTTCAAAAATACCGTCTCTACATACTTGACCTCTCAAAGATCTGTGCTTCAATTTTGTCTATGCCTATATATTGGAGCCATTGAGTACGACTAACATATTGATGAACTTTTCTTATTTCAACTCTTACATTTCTTTCGTTACATTTATTGTTATCTCTTACTTGTACTATGTAACTTTTAACATGATAAATGTACTTCAAAAAAGTGTAACCCTGATTTCATGTCAATATGTGTGACGTGCACCTGGTATTTAATCTAGCAACCATCAAAGCATGTTTACGATTGCATAGATATGTAATACAAAAATCAAATTTGTATCAGATACTAGTGGTGAAGATGAGAGTAACAGCGACGATAAGAAAGCAATTTGAGGAACTCAGGAGAGGTCCTTACTTAATTGTCTTGCACATCTAGCTTTATTTGTTTCTCCTCATCATAAAATAGCAGAGGAGGAGGCGAATGGGATTTATAAGTCTTCTACATATGGTAGTGAAATCACACTCGCATTCCCATAATATGTGTACGATGTCCATACAGAACGTTCTTGTCTGCAAGGAAAAACTATGGTCATTAAAGTTGTCAAATATATTTAAGTTTCTTTTGACTGAACAATAACACAAGAACAGTTTGCATGCAATCAATCAATAGCTCCATATAAGGCTTATCGTAGGGATATAAGTTTGTGTTTCAAGATCGAAGCACAGTTTAGCCAAATATGATTGCATGAAAATAATGGTGATATATAATCTGCAATCATTTTACAACTGACAATTTTTTTTATGAACCTCAAGAAGGTGCAATCGAGATCATTTGGCTATATCTGCATCCGATACTTTGACGGAAGAAATTACTCAGTTCAACAAAACGCAGTTATAAATCCGAATATATATCTCACTCCATCTCTCTTTCTCTCTCTCTCTCTCTCTCTCTCTCTCTCTCTCTCTCTCTCCGTCGCTCACTCTGTCTGTGTCTATTTCTCTCTCTTTCTCACTCGGTAATATGTTTGTCTAAATAAACAATCGAGCGATTAAAGGAAGTTGTAATGGATAGCCGCTATTCAATCACTGCCTTGTCTCGCTGCGCACGTGCAACTTGTTGTCTCTACTTACGTATGGCAGATGTACTGTTCAGATGTTATATACAGTTTTCACTGGTGCAGAGTGGCAAATATACAGTTCTGATGAGGAGAACGTACGTTATTAGGTGCAGTCAAAAGTGAAGCCAGAGCATTTGTATATTCAGACAACCGACCTGTCCTTGAAAAAATAACCGTTCTCTTGCCACCCCTAGCCTCAAACAAGTTTTATGTAGGGGGCGCTAATTGTCCCTGTGTACAAATATATCTGCTTGAAGGGAAGGACAAATTCATTCCCATATAAAAGATAAACAAACCAGGCATTGGACAATCTGCCACCGAAATAGTGAGTCGGATGTTAGCTCAATTTTAGTCTTGACCCCAGTTAACATACGCCGTTGATTAATGTCATACGTAACTCGGTCATTAGGTCAGACCTTCAATCGATTTGTCAGTTCACCTGCGGAACCTCTCGTGCATAATCGAGTAGATTAAACTGTAGGTAGTTAAACGAACCTATAAACTCCAGTCAGGAAATATAACAATTAGCATTCTCTAATTTGTGGAAGAAACCCCAGACTGTTAAATTCAAAGGACGATATCAACCAACATTATCAAAAGGATGTACTCCCAATTCGTGGGTTGAGCTCTACAGCTTCGCATTTTGCATATGCTTTAGATTTGAATTAAAAATGATTTGGTATGGGTTCTTCTCTGGTTAATTTGGAAATCTTAGGTGTTATTAGGAGAACTTTTTAATATGCCCTCATTTTCTTGTATGAATCGAGGGTATATTTACGGTTAGGGAGTATAGTTTGACCATATCTCAGATGTGCAGATATGCACAAAAAATAATGATTGTTACGCCTCGTTTATTCCCTTCCTGGACATGAAAAGTAAATTGTGAAGAAAGTAGCTGATAACATATTTTGCAACTTCATGTATTTTGCAAGTTCTGCTTTGCTACATCTGAACATGGCATTGCGCACTCGGATCAAATTTGTTTTCCTGATTTTACTAATTAGGATGAGTAGTGTACTTTGGAATAGTTCAGGTTGTCTGATCGAACACATGGGAGAATCATTTTGATCAGCAGTGTTGTAATCTCATGCACAATTTCCGCAAGTATAACGTGCACAGAAATTTCATGCATGTACATGAAAGAAGCAAAGATGAATGCCAGCATAGTCTTCACAATGCATATTCCAAATGCACAAAACTTCAAGTTACACCTGTAATTCTGTCGGAAGTACGCAATATTACAGCCTTTATCAAAATGGGACCGGACGGATTATTACCACGTTAAAAATGCCCACGTGTCGTTTGAACCAGATTTCTTGAATTAAACTCCATTGATATTTGAGATTTATTCTCAATGAGATTCTGAATATTAAAGCAAGATAATCAGATTACATCATAGGTTTAACATCGCCCTATGTCATTCCATGAAAAGCACAATAATAATTTGGACGACTATAAGCTTCCCTTTGAGATTTGCAAGAAAATATTCATCCGATTTTCTATGGAAAATGAAAGAAAGCTTATGAGAACGTCGACAAACGGTATATTCAAATATGATGACACGAGGTTAATGGTGATATATAATCTTGAATTGTTTTACAATTGATAACATTTTGTAATATTGGGCACCGTAGGTGGAATCGGGAGCATTTGGCTATATCTGCATCCGATACGATGCTGAAACAGATTACTGATTTCAGCCTAAGATAGTAATAATTCAGGATATATCTCTCGCTCCCTCCCTCCCTCCATCCCTCTCCCTCGCTATCTGACTCTAATTCTGTCTATTTCTGTCTGTCTCACTCAGCCAAATGATTGTCTAAAGAGACAATCATGCGATTAAAGAAAGTGGTGATGGAAAGCCGTTATTTTTCATCAATGCATTGTATCGCTGTGCACGTGCAACTTGTTGCCTCTGGCCCATGTCTGTCATGAAGTCAAATGTTGGTCTAAAGAAACAATCAGGCGATTAAAGGAAGTGGTAATGTATAGCCGCTATTCAATCAATGCCTTGTCTCACCGTGCACGTGCAACTTGTTGTCTCTACTTATGTATGGCTGATATACTGTTCAGATGTTATTTACCGTTTGGAGAAATGCAGAGGAGCACATATGCAGTTTTGATGACGATAACTCACGTTATTAGGTGCAGTCAAAAGTTAAAGAGAAGCAATTCTTTATTCAGGCAACTGACCTGCCGGTGAAAACATAACCGTTATCTTGACATCCCTAGCCACCAAGAAGTTTTATGAAAGGGACACAAATTGTCTCTGTTTACAAATATATCTGCTTGAAAGGGATGGACAAATTGATTCCCAGATAGAAGTTAAGAGACCAGGAATTGGACAATCCGCCGCCGAGATGGTGAGTCGGATGTTAGCTCAGCTTCATTCTTGACCCCAATTAACTTTCATCATTGCCCAATGTGTCATACGTAACTCGGTCCTTAGGTCAGTTCTTAAATAGATTTTCCTATCTTCCTGCAGAACCGCTCGTGCATAATCGAGTAGATTAAAACTGTAGGTAGTTCAATGAACCCATAAACTCCAGTCAGGCAATATAAAGATGATCATTCTCTACTCTGTAGAAGAAACCTAGAATCTTAAATTTAAAGGACGCTATCGACAGACAGAATCAAAAGCGTGCACTCCCAATTCGTGGGTTACGCTCTACAGCCTCGTATTTTGCATAGGGGTTAGGTTTGAAAGAAAGATAATTTGGTATAAGTTCTTTGAATATTCTGGCCATTTAAAAATGATTTTGGAAATCTTAGGTATTATTAAGAGAACTGTTTAATTTCCCTTAATTTTCTTGCATGAGTCACGGGTGCATTTACGGTTAGGGAATATACAGTTTGACATTATTTCAGATGTGCAGATATTTAAAACAAAATGACTGTTACGCTTAGTCTTTTCCCTTCCTGGATATAAAAGGTAAATTAAGAAGAAACTGGCGGATAACATACTCTGCAATTTTATGTCTTTTGCAAGTCCAGCTTTGCTCTATCAGAATTTGGTATTGCGCACTCGGATCAAATTGGTTTTCCCTATTTTACTAATTACTGTATGTAGAGTTCTTTGGACTAGTTCAGGCTGTCTTCTTGAGCACACGTGAGTAGGCATTTTGGTCAGCGGTGTTGTAATATCAGGTACAATTTCCACAAGTACAACATGCAAAGAAATTTCATGCAAGTACATGAAAGAAGCATAGAGGTATGCCAGCATACTCTCCATAGTGCATATTCCAAACGCACACAAGTTCACCTTACACCTGTCACTCTGTCGGAAGTATGCAATATTTGTAGAGCACAACCTTTATCAAAATGGGAACGGATTGAGTATTAAGACGATAAAAATGCCCACGTGTCGTTTGAACCAGTTTTCTTGAATTAAACTCCATTGTTATTTGATATTTATTGTCAAAGAGTTTCCGAATATTAATGCAAGATATTCAGATTATTTAATAGGTGTAACATCGCCTTAAGTCGTTCCATGAAAAGCACAATAATAATTTGGACGACTATAATCTTCCCTTTGAGATTTGCAAGAAAATATTCATCCGATTTTCTATGGAAAATGAAAGAAAAGTTAGGTGAACGTCGACAAACAGCATTGCCAAATATGATGACACGAGATTAATGGTGATATATAATCTTGAATTGTTTTACAATTGATAACATTTTGTAATATTGGGCACCGTAGGTGGAATCGGGAGCATTTAGCTATATCTGCATCCGATACGATGCTGAAACAGATTACTGATTTCAGCCTAAGATAGTAATAATTCAGTATATATCTCTCGCTCCCTCCCTCCCTCACTCCATCCCTCTCCCTCGCTATCTCTCTCTCTCTCTAGCTCTGTCTGTTTCTGTCTCTCTCACTCAGCCAAATGCTTGTCTAAATAAACAATCATGCGATTAAAGGAAGTGGTAATGGAGAGCCTCTTTTTTTCATCAATGAGTTGTATCGCTGTGCACGTGCAGCTTGTTGTCTCTGGCCTTTGCACTGTTCATATTTATATCTACCGTTTGCAGAAGTGCAGAGGGGTACATATACAACTTTGATGACGAGAACTCACGTTTTTTGGTGCAGTCAAAAGTAAAACCAGAGCATTTTCATATTGAGACAATCGAACTCCCAGTATAAACCTGACCGTTCTCTAGATATCGCTCTCCCCAAACAAGTTTTATGTAGAGTAAACTAATTGTCTCTGTGTACAAATATGTCTGCTTGAAAGGGAAGGATAAATTCATTCCCAGATAGAAGTTAACGAAACCAGGAATTGGACAATCCGCCACAGAAAAAGGGAGTTGGATGAGAGCCCCATGTTTAGTCTTGACCCGAATTAATTGACGTCATTGACTAACGTGTCATACGTAACTGGGTCCTTTGGCCCGGTCTTAAATAGATTTTTGTTTCACCTGCGGGACCTCTCTTGTATGATCGAGTAGATTAAGAATGTATGTAGTTTCAGTAACCTCTAAAATCCAGTCAAGGAATATCAGCATACGGATGTCAGCGACAGTTCAAACGACAACGATTATCATTCTCTACTGAGTTGAAGAAACCGAGGCTGTTGAATTGAAAGGAAGCTATCAACAGACACCATCCAAAGTGATACCTCCCATCTCCTGGGTTGACCTATACATTTTCGTTCTTTGCATAGATTCAGTTTGAAAGAAAACGACTTTGTGATCTTTTCTTCACTTTTTAATCAGGTCGATTAAAATGATTTTGTAGCTCATATGTAATATTAATTGAACATTTTATGTCTCTTAATTTCTTGTATAATTGACGAGTGTATTTATGCTGAGAGGGTATTCAATTTGACTATATTTCAGCTGTGCAGATATTTAAAAAAGATTGGAACGCTTGGTCATTTCCATCCCTGTATATGACATGTTAGTTGTAAAGAAAATAGCGGATAACATATTGTATATCTATATAGTTTATTACTCATTCATTGCTCTTTAAGGATCTGTAATTACGCAATCGGGTCAAATTCGTTTGAGGATTGCATGAAAATAAACAGAAGATTTTATATGGAGAATGAAAGAAAAATTATTAGAACATGCATTAGGGTTTGGTGTTTGTTTCATCTTTCATTATGATTCGTTTCCTATTATGTTTCTTTTCTACGACTACTTTAATGTAGGTAAATATGCATTGTTCCTGGTGATCCAAAGATCCACGAAACAATGTGTAACAACCAAGTGAAACGCTGTGAAAATTTGTGAAAAGAACTTAAACATATTTGCTGATGGTATTGTTACCATCTACAAATTGCAAGTCTTAAACAGGTTCATTGGTGTTAGAATCAAAAGACTCCCATTACAACAAAGTAAAATGAATAATTATCTATTGTTTAGGTACGTGAGGAACTTGAATTGGAAAACTGTATATGCCGTTTTGAAATCAATCCAGTCATCGAGCGTTCAAAAATACCGTCTGTATATAATTGACCTCTCAAAGATTTGTGCTTCAATTTTGTCTTTACCTGGATATAAGTCTCCGTTAAAAAGTACTAAGATCATTCCTTGTAAACTGATCGAAGTATCAATCTGGAGAATGCGGAGTACTTATTAACGTGCGAACATGCAATGCTCTAAATTCGAGCCATTTAGTACGACTAAGACATTTATAAACTTTTCTTATTTCAAGATTCTTTCCTTTGTCTCGTCAGATTTATTGTTATTTCTTACTTGTACTATGTAATTTTTAACATGATTGATGTACTTCATAATCGTTTAACTTTGATTCCATGCTGGATATGTGTGACCTGCACCTGGTATTTAATCTAGCAACCATTAAAACATGTTTACGATTGCATAGATATGTAATACAAAGTTCAAATTTGTATCAGATGCTAGTGATGAAGATGAGAGTAACAGCGACAATAAAAAAGGGATTCGAGGAAATGAGATGTCCTTACTTGTCTTGCAAATATAGCTTTGTTTATTTTTTCTCACCATAAAATAGCAGAGGAGAAGGAGGCGAATGGGATTGATAAGTATTCTAAATATGGTAATGAAAATAACACTCCCATTCCCATTCTAAGCGTACGATGTCCATACAGAACGTTCTTGTCTGCAAGGAATATAAATATGGTCATTAAAATTGTCAAATATATTTAATTGTTTTGAATGAACTATGACACAAGAACAGTTTGCATGCAATCTATCAATATCTCCAGAAACGGCTAATCGGAGGGATAGAAGTTTGCGTTTCAAGATCGAAGTATAGTTTAGGCAGAGATGATGACAGGAGAATGATCGTGATATATAATCTTGAATGGTTTTACATTTTACAATTTTTTTCTGATGAAGGTCACGAAGGTATAATCGAGATTATTTGGCAATATCTGAACCCGATACGTTGCCGGACAAAATTATTAAGTTCAACAGAACAATGTGATGAATCCGAATATATCTCCCGCTCCATCTCCCCCCTCTCTCTCTCTCTCTCTCTCTCTCTCTCTCTCTCTCTCTCTCTCTCTCTCTCAGTCGAATGTTGGTCTAAAGAAACAATCAGGCGATTAAAGGAAGTTGTAATGGATAGCCGGTATTCAATTAATGCCTTGTCTCGCCGTGCACGTGCATTTTGTTGTCTCTACTTATATATGGCTGATGTACTGTTCAGATGTTATTTACCGTTTGGAGAAATGAAGAGGAGCACATATGCAATTTTGATGACGATAACTCACGTTATTAGGTGCAGTGAGAAGTTAAAGCAAAGCATTTCTTTATTCAGGCAACTGACCTGCCGGTGAAAACATAACCGTTATCTTGACATCCCTAGCCACCAAGAAGTTTTATGTAGGGGGCACTAATTGTCTCTTATTTACACAAAAAACTGCTTGAAAGGGAAGGACAAATCCATTCCTTGATGGAAGTTAAAGAAGCCAGGAAGTGGACAATTCGCCACCGAAATGGTGAGTCGGATATTAGCTCAACTTCATTCTTGACCCCAATTAACTTTCGGCATTGCCTAATGTGTCATACGTAACTCGGTCCTTAGGTCAGTTCTTAAATAGATTTTTCTGTTCACCTGCAGAACCTCTCGTGCATAATAGAGTAGATTTAAAGTGTAGGTAGTTCAATGAACCCATAAACTCCAGTCAGGCAAAATAACCATTACCATTCTCTACTCTGTAGAAGAATCATAGAATCTTAAAGTCGAAGGACGCTATCGACAGACAGAATCAAATACATTCTCTCCCAGTTCGTGGTTTAAGCTCTACAGCATCGTATTTACATCAGGTTTAGGTTTGAAAGAAAGATAATTTGGTATGTATTCTTCTCTGATTATTCTGGCCATTCAAAAATGATTTTGGAAATCTTTGGTATTATTAGCAGAACTGTTTAATATCCCTTAAGTTTCTTGCATGAGTCACGGGTGCATATACGGTTAGGGAGTATACAGTTTGACCATCTTTCAGATGTGCAGATATTTTTAAAAAATGACTGTTACGCTTAGTCTTTTCACTTCCTGGGTATGAAAGGTGAATCGAGAAGAAACTAGCGGATAACATATTCTGCAATTTTATGTCTTTTGCAAGTCCAGCTTTGCTCTATCAGAATTTGGTATTCCGCACTCGGGTCAAACTTGTTTTCTCTATTTGACTAATTACTATATGTTGTGTTCTTTGGACTAGTTCAGGCTGTCTTCTCGAGCACACGTGAATAGGCATTTTGACCAGCGGTGTTGTAATATCATGTACAATTTTCACAAGTACAACATGCATATTAAACAGAAACACAAAGATGCTTTTTGTTTTTTCATTGTACATTAAAATGTATTGAAATTTTAAAAAAGAGCAAAGATCATGCTTTATTTTCTCATTAGTCACACACGACGTCGTTGGCAGCCACCTCTTGTGCTCAAGCATTTCATCCAAGATCTTCATAGTCACGTATATCCTTCGAATAGTAAATATGTTGGTGTGTCCAACAGGTTATGCACATTGCGTCGAATGTTTTATTCACACGGATAGAGAATCAATATTCAGCCCTATTCATAGCACTTTTAACATCGTGAGTTTTTCGTGCACAGATAAATCTTTTGCGGTCATGTCTTTGTTTATAATGTTCATACATTTGACGCAAGGAATCTTCCTGTAAACGAGATCCAAGAAATGCAGTCACTAAATACACATGCCACGTCTTGTGGAATCAACTCTTTTTAAGGACCTTGGTAATCCACTTACCTTTGAATTGTGGTATTCACCTCTTCCCACGGAATTTGACACAATCCTGATGACAGAAGTCGTGGCATGGCAAACTTTATAAGGTGCTCGAAATTTATCAACGTCTGACCATTTGAACATCTTCAAAGGAATTAATCCTTCTATAGCATTCAGATACCAATGATTAAAGGTTTATTCCAATTCGGATGCAATTGTTCTTTGAATTTCACTTGTATCTTTACAAAGTAATGATGAGTGAGTGTGCGTGATTCGGATTTTTAACGTAGCTTTAGAAATTTTTCAGTCATATCACTACGATGTCTGCAGTGAGGCAGCTTAGAGTGATGTCTAGAACTGCGACATCACACCGCAGACATGTAGAATGATGTCCCACCCAATCACATTATTCTGACACCAGGCTGACCAGTTTTAACACTAACTTCTTAGTGCTGAGCGCCAAGGGAGGCAGCTCTTAGTACCATTTTTATAAGTCTTTTTATGACTCGGCCGGATTTCGAACCCGCGACCTCCTGCATCTGAGGTGGACGCTCTAACGACTAGGCTACCTGAGTGGTGGGACCGGATTGAGTATTAACACGTTAAGAATGTCCATGTGTCGTTTGAACCATATTTTTTGAATTAAACTTCAGTGTTATTTGAGATTTATTGTGAAATGAGTTTTTGAATTTTAGTGGGAGGTATTCACATTAACTAATATATTTAGCATAACGCTAGAACTTATTATGAAAAGCACAATAATAATTCGGACGATATCCAGTTTTCCTTTGCAAATTGCAAGAAAATATTCAGAAGATTTTCTATGAAAAATGAAAGAAGTTATTAGAATGTAAACACATTGCTTAGTCAAAAATGATGACACGAGATTAATAGTGGTATATAATGTTCAATCTGTTTACAATTCACAAGATTGTGTGATGAAGGGCACCATAGGTGGAATCCAGTGCATTTAGTAATATTTGCATCCGATTCGATGGTGAAACAAATTACAGACTTCAGCATAACATAGTAATAAATCCGAATGTATCTCTCGCTTCATCCCTCCCTCTCTCTCCCTCTAAGATTTCCTCTGTCCTTGTATAATTCTCTTTCTCTCTCCCATCCAGTCAAACCCTTGCCTAAATAAATACTCAGGCGATTGAAGAAAGTGGTAGGGGAATGCCGCTATTTCAATCAATGCGTTGTATCGTCGTACGCGTACAACTTGTTTGTCTATGGCCTTTGTAGTGTTCTTAGTCAAATCGACCGTTTCCAGTAGTGCAGCGGGGCAAATATACAATTTTGATGACGAAAACTCACTTTATTAGGTGCAGTCAAAAGTTAAACCAGAGCAATTTTATATTCAGGCAAAAGTACTGCCCGTGAAAACCGGACAATTCTCTTGACACCACTATCCCCAAACCATTTGCATGTTGGGTAAACTAATTGTCTTTGTGTGCAAATATGTCCGCCTCAAATGGAAGGACAAATTCATTCCTAGCCAGAAGTTAAAGAAACCAGGAATTGGACAATCCGCCACCGAAAAAGTAAGTAGGATGTGAGCTAAATTTTAGCCTTGACTTCAAGTACTGTACGTCATTGACTAATGTGTCATACGTAACTCGTTCCTTTGGCCTGCTGTTGAATATATTGTTACGTTCACCTGTTTGAATCTGACCAATCATGAAGAGTTCAAAACAACCGACCATAAATGCATCTATTCAAGACGTGCTTAAATTTTGTCTTTCCCTGGATATAGGTCTCCGTGGAAAAGGACAAAGATCACCCCTTGTAAAATGGTCAATCACGTTATAACGGGCTTTACTTGTGTGTGTGTGTGTGTGTGTGTGTGTGTGTATATATATATATATATATATATATATATATATATATATATATATATATATATATATATATATATGTGTGTGTGTGTGTGTGTGTGTGTGTGTGTGTGTGTGTGTATATATATATATATATATATATATATATATATATATATATATATAGATATAGTCAATCTGGCCCCTGTGGCGATAAAAGATGCAAAATCTGTCAACATATGATAGAGACCAGGACATTTACTGGCATAGTGACTAGAGAAAAACTAAACATACATGGTCCAAACAAAATGGTGCAAAACAGAGAATGTAATTTTTCTCATCACATGTAAGATCTGTAGCCTTCAGTATGTCGGAGAAACTGAAAAGCTACACAAAAGGATCAACCTTCATAGATCTGATTGGATGACAATGAAGCTGTACAGAAGCCCGATCGCAGAACACTTCTCCTCCCCTGGACACTCTTTCAGTGATATAACACTTATCGCAATTGCTAACAACCCCAAATGGACTTCCGAAAGCAGGAAGGAAAAGGAATCTTACTGGATACGCCGCCTTAGAACATTGAAACCAAGCGGTATAAACCAAGAAGACTAGAAAAGGCGAGCCATGCACAAGTGGAATTATCCTTTGCAGCCGACACATTTCTTTTCAAAACTTTTCTAAATTTTCTTAGTAGCCTTCAATTACTACTATAAGAATGAAATATCCGGAATATAATTTCGCTTACATAAATGTACACAAAGTAATAGACGTCGCTATAGCTCATCGATTTCTAGCATAATACAAATATTTTCCAGTATCCGCAACACGGTGATATAGGCTGGTTGAGAAATAATACATTTAAAGGTTTAATTCATGTAGAAACAGCCATGTAGAGTTTTGCAACCACAACGGTTTTTGTGTTTTATTTGTTTGTTTTGTCTATGTTTTGTATATGCCTTTGAAAAAGACTCATTAAGAGTCGAAAGCGCTCAGGCTAGTTAGATACTAGTTTTGCACTGTTCGTCGTCAGTTTATTGCATTTATCTCAATCAATCCCTGACACACGTGATCACTTGCTGGATCCAGTGCGCTTGAAAGGGCTGTTATTCGCCATATGATTTGTATTCTTTATATATATATATATATATATATATATATATATATATATATATATATATATATATATATATATGCAATAAACTGACAACGAACAGTGCATAACTAGTATCTAACTAGCCTGAGCGCTTTCGTCTCTTAATGACTCTTTTTCAAAGGCAAATACAAAACATAGACAAGATAAACAAATAAAACACAAAAACCATTGCGTTTGCAAAACTTTACATGGCTGTTTCTACAGGAATTAAACCTTTAAATTTTTATTATGTTTCAGCTAGTTTATTTCAACTTGTTGCGGATGCTTGAAAATATTTTATTGACCTAGAATCGACGAGCGATAACGACATCTGTTGTTTTATGTTCATTTTAAGTAGGCGCAATTTATATCCCGGATATTTCATTGTCATAGTAGTAATTACAGGCTATTAAGCAAATTTAGAGAATTATTTAAAAGAAAATGTGTCGGCTGCAAACAATAAATAATTTCATTTGTGCATGGCTGTACAAGAAGGAAAACATTGGAACGTACACACTAACACGACATAAAATACAGAACTGAAAGGGTGTTAGATCACACCAAAGGTAGATCGTGCCATACGAGGTTGATAATCTAAAGAATACAAATCATATGGGCGAATAACAGTCCTTTCAAATGCACAGAATCCAGCAAGGGATCACGTTGGTCAGGGATTGATTAAGATAAATGCAATAAACTGACAACGAACAGTGCAAAACTAGTATCTAACTAGCCTGAGCGCTTTCGACTCTTAATGAGTCTTTTTCAAAGGCAAATACAAAACATAGACAAGACAAACAAATAAAACACAAAAAACCATTGCGTCTGCAAACACAATGGTTTTTGTGTTTTATTTGT
>JAECUM010062804.1:0-16532 GCA_016617855.1 Megalonaias nervosa
CTATACTACATTGCAACATAGGAGTGTTCTTTGCCTTGATAAAGACATCTATACTACATTGCAACATAGGAGTGTTCTTTGCCTTGATAAAGACAAAGACAAAGACAAAGACATCTATACTACATTGCAACATGGAAGTGTTCTTTGCCTTGATAAAGACATCTATACTACAGTGCAACATGGGAGTGTTCTTTGCCTTGATAAAGACTTCTATACTACAGTGCAACATGATAACGAACATCTATACTAAAATGCAAGGAACATGTCTTGATTTGTTTCATTATTACCTATTTTGTACAAAAGGAAAAATAATTTTATTTCAAACTATTTGACCGACTTTGAACAAGTTACACAGCATCACTTTTTTCCAACGGTCAATGCTGTTCCAATTTCACAATGAGCTTCTGGGTGACAAAGATGTTTTCAAAGCAGTATGGAAAATCCATGTACTGATATACAGGTTATCAAAAGAGTTCATTATTAACACCTTTTGTTAACTTCCCTTACAAATTTAACCTCTACATACTCTTATCCATAAAAGACAAAACTGTGCAGTCTTTTTGAGTGTCTTTTTTACACAGGTTTTCAGGCAACTATTAAATTTACAATTATATCAGGTCTACCTTATAACAGGTATGGCTGTGCCATTCCCTAACCTAACAGTCTTTATAATAGGTTGGTAGAAGTTATATTATTCTTTTTTGTATGAAAGCAAACAAATGAGATGTTTAACTATTTTCAACAATTGTCATTTTCATTTATGTCAACAACAAAAAATAAATGAAACCCCAAATTGTGTTAAAAAGAGAAAGTTGCTGCAAGGCAGATGCTTTGCTTAGACAATAAACCAAGAAACAAATTTATCTGAAATCATTTAACAAATCCCAAATGCATTTTTTGATCAATTCTCAGGAGGTCCTGTCAACTTTCATAATATCATCTTATTTACAGTAGTTTACAGCAGGATTTACTTACGCTGATATATCATAGATGAGATTGGCAATAACCAGATCTCCAAGACTGCAGTTCAAAGCTTGGGCAATACCTTTAGAAAAAAGGAAAAGAAATTACTAATAAGATAACAAAAAATATTTGGATACTGCCTAATCTTGCGGAATTGACATACTCTGTTGCCATTTTGACATGGACTGTTGCGATTTTGACATGGACTGTTGCCATTTTGACACTGACTGTTGCCATTTTGACATGACTAGTATTGGGAATCAATTGGTTCAGGCCCTAAAGGACTGATTCTAACAATGTTATCACGAAATCAGTATGTTGGGAAATTTATTGACACAATGCTTCAGGTTTCTAACTTCCTACTCTTTTTCCTTCATACTAAACAAAGTCTTATATTTTAGATGCTCCTTTGTAGCAGATGGACATCATACTTTTAGAAGTCTACAATAGTCCTTCTGATTTGCAAAAAGTGGAATACATTTGTTAAGTTACATTAATTGAATTACCACACTGCTTCAGATCAGCTACATTGTACACATTCCAAATAAGTATTAAATTAAATATCATTAAAAGTATTTAGTCTTTAATTAACTGCACAGATTTCCACCTGTGATATTCAAGGATTAGGAAATTACATACTAACTTTCAAATTACCAGCATATTCAACATAGCTACTAATGCAATCCTAACTGGTGAGATATTTCATTGCCTTTTCTAATCACTGACAGTTATTTTTACTCCTTCACTCAAAGTCATGCCTGCATGTTAGTCATGCCTGAAGTACCTCAAACATCTCTTTAATCTTATGCATATTGCCATGGGATTTAAGTCCACTATATCATTTACATGTACTTCCTCAATATTAAAAACTATATTCCCTTTTCAATAAAAAAACATGAAACAATATCATAAAAAACATAATTCACCTCATTAGAAGCAAAGTTGCAAATGTCATGAAGCATTTCATTCCACACCGCATAGCTAAAAGCATAATGCGGCAGATGGATTTCAGGCCCTGTCTTCAATTTGTTGCTCTTGTACTGTCAACTATCCAAATAGCTATTTCAAACAAGCATCCCTCAGTTGACATGATTTTGATTTAGGACAAACTAAAACACCATTAAACAACTTTTGGTGAAAACCCCATGCTGATATGAACAACCATTCAGAAAAATTAGTAATTTTTTTTAATACATTCATTGTAGCAGCCATATTTGAGGTCAGATTAGGACAATTTTCATCCAGGATGAACTAGATGATCATAGCTATTTTCACACATTAAAACCTCCATATCAATATCACTTTCCATTTAGAAGGAGTAGCAATAACAAAATTTTCAAGATGGCTGACATGGTGGCCATCTTGAATGTCAGACCAGTACCATTTTCATTTAGTGCCATCTAGACATTATAAGATGCATTCTGTTGAAAACCCAAGTTTAATTTCACTTTCCATCTATTTGGAGAAGCAATAAGATTTTCAAGATGGATACTGTGGTACCATATATTATATAACAGATCTGCACAATGTTTTATTTTAAAAACCAACAAGATACCATAAGAAGTCTTGTGGTGAAAACCTCATGCAGATATGACTTTACATTAAGAAGGAGTAGCAAGTAACAAGATTTTCAAGATCGCCACTGTGGTTACCATAATTGGATGTCAAATTGGTGCCATTTTCATTTCAGGACCATAAACTCTACATCAAAAGAAGTCTTTTATACTGATATGACCATATATTCAGGTGGAGAAGCAATAACACGATTCTCAAAATGGTCACTGTAGTTAAGATGATGGATATCCAGGTGGCACCATTTTCATTAAGACCAATCAGACATCATAAAAAGTCATCTGTTGAAAATGTCAATATGACTTCCTGTTCAGGAGTAGTAGTGATAACAAGATTTTAAAGATGGCTGCCAAGCTGGTCACATTGGACATCAGATAGGCACCATTTTCATTTCCAACCAGACATCATAAAATGTCTTCAAGTGAAATCCCTATCTTGATATGATCATCCATTCATGAGAAGTAGTGATAACAAGATTTTCAAGATGGCTACTGTGGTGGCCATATTAGGCATCCAATTGGAACCATTTTAATTTAGGTTTAACCAGATATCATTAGAAGATTTTTAAGATGGCTGATATGGCAACCCTACTGGATGTCAGAACAGAACCATTTTCATTAAGGTAGACACCATAAGAAGTCTGTCAGTGAAACCCTGATGATGATATAACCATCCATTCAGGAGTTGCAAAACCAATATTATTTAAGATGGCTAATGTGGTGACTATATTGGAAGCCTGAGCAGCACCATTTTCATTTAGGGCCAAGTAGATCTTGGAATGAATGTGTGTGTAAAGTTTCACGGCAATCATGGAAGTAGTTTAGGAAGAACAGTGATAACAAACTTGAGATGGACAGATGTCAGGTAACAGACAACTGTAGTCCATTAGCTCTCTGGTCTATGATCAGTAGAACTAAACATGATCTAATTATGGAAGGAATACACAACTGTCAATATGAAAATGAACAAGCTCTCTACACAATCATTTAAGAATCTGAATACTTATTATGCCTAAATGCATTTAAGAGCAATGTCAAGCTTTCATATGGTCAAGATGACTTCCAATAAGGAGAAAGGTAAAACAAATGTTCTTTGTAGGGGCTGACACTCTGCTGTCAAAAATGAATTTCCAGGAATCCAAGACAGATCTGTTTCTTCTTTTTGACTGATAAGTATTGAAACCATCTCTGATAATATTTAGTAATAACAAGATTTTGAAATTGTGGTGGTCCTTCTGGATATCAGGTTGCTACCATTTTCCTTTAGACAATTTAAACATCATTAGCAGCCTTTGGTGAAAACCATATGTTAATAAGACCATCTATTCAGGAGTAGTGACAAGGAAATTTCACGATGGCCACTGTGGCAGCCACATTGTTTGTGAGACTGGCATCATTCTGATTTAGGAAGTCTTTGACAGAAAACCCCATGTTAATATGTCCATCCATTCTGGAGTAGTGATAACTATTTTCAAGATGGTAATGATGGTGGCCATGTTGGATGTCAGATTGGCATCATTTTCATTTATGACCAACCAGATAGTAGATACCATAAAATTTCTTCTGTCAAAACTCCATGTTGATATGAATTTCTGTTTAAAAGCAGTGACAACACAATTTTCAAGATGGCTGCCATGCTTGCTATATGGTTGTCCACTAAGCACTATTTTCATTCAGGACCAACCAGACATTATAAGATTACAGGCAAAAACTTACTCTTATCACCATCCATCAAGAAGAAATAGGATAACAAGATTTTCAAGACTGCATCCATGGTTGCCATATTTGAGGTCAGATTGACACCATTTTCATTTAGGACCAACTTTACATAATAGGAAAGTCTTCTGATGAAAACCCCATGTCAATATAACTTTTTGTTTAGAAGGAGTAGCAATAACAACATTTTCAAAATGGCTGCTATTATGGCCATATTGAATGTCAGATCAGTACCATTTTCACTGACAACAAACTAGACAACATATTAAGTCTTTTGATGGAAACTCAATGTCAGATTGACCATCCATCTAAAAGGAGTAGTGATAACAAGATTTTCAAGATGACTACCATTCAAGGTCATCTATTTTAATTAAGAACCAATTAGCCACAATAAGAAGCCCTCTTGTGAAAACCCCCACATTCAGGAGTAATAGCAAAAATAAGATTTTCAAGATGGCCATCATGACAGCATATCAGATATCAGATCAGCATCATTTTCATTTAGGACCAATTAGATCCTGGGAATCACAACACAAATAAAATCAGTAGAACATTATCATCCAAGGAAGGTCATCTCAGTGAGTTATATGGACTTGTGGACACTTTTCTCTGGCACGAATAATTTACATTATACAAAATACTTTAACTTTTGAGCTTGAAAATAATACAAAGTGCTCATTTTAAAGGGGGAATGAACAGTACTACCTCAGTGTTATAATGTCCATGGAAGACATGGAGAGTGACTGCCTTATAACGGAGTACACCATAAGTACCCCCCCATTATAATGCTGTCCGTGACAGCCACTGAGACCACCTAATAATGAAAAACATCATATATATATATATAATTTCATTACTGCATAATTAAATGGAATCAATGCTACTCTCTACCTTATAACAGAATCTGTGTTATAATGAAGGACCTTATAGTGAGGGTGTACTCCACTGCAGCAGAGTGACTCGTGTTGTCTGTACTTTTTTTACCCTTTATTTATAATACACCACCAGTTCTTAAAAATATTAATTTCATTTTAACTCATTTTCATGCAGAGAACAACTTTCCTGACAGAGAGGAAAGTTTTCAAACATTTATGCTTATTAAAACTGAGCTCAAAATGCTAATATTTTAAAAGTACAATTAGCTAAATTAAAAAAAATACAACAATTTTCCCATCAGTAACAATGTACAGAAGGTTAAACCCAAAGATGGTTGGAAAGCCAATTAGAGAAAGAGTAGGTGTGGTGGTGTTGTTAGGTACAACTTGACTTAAAAACACTCAAAAGAGCTGGAAAAGGAAATGTACAAAGGATTCTATACCGTTTTATAATGAATGAATACAAAAGCTGTCAATACAGTTTGACTAAATGACTGGACTACTTCACCTCTCAGCTCTCCTGCATATGGCTGCTTTAGATAGTTGTCAATAGCTGTTCCAATCTTCTCAACTAGGGGCATTAGTGCCTTGGGTACATAGGTTCTGGAATGGAAGAAAGCTAGTATTCATTTGTATGGAACATTACGACATAAGGATCTTCTGGACAAGAAAAACAGCCAGTATATATTTTGTATTGAATATGACTATCTAAATTTCATTTAGACAAGCAGCATTTTTCCCAGATTTCACAAGAAAAGACAGCATGGAATAAATTTAAAATTGGACCATCTAGGGAGTAACTAGAAATAATAAATATACATGTCAAAACTGATGAAAAGCATACTGTTTAAAGCTCATGCATATGTAGATTTCTCAGGATAAACAAAAACAAAAAACAATAACAAAAGAGAAAACTTCAGCATTTACAGCAAAGGTTCTCAATGGGATAGGTTCAAATTATTTTTTACACCCATTATCTTACCAACCATATTGGATAATTCTCATTGGTCAGATCTAATTACTCATCTAGCTGTCTATACTTTTCAAGGGAGTTAACTTAGTCAAATATTCTGGCTATCAAGAATGACAACTGTGCCAATCAGTATTACAGTAATCAATCTCAACATCCTACTCATTGGGTATGTGGATCACCTCAAGCTTTTCTACATTAAGCTTTAAATCTTTGCCAATAAAGTATTACACAGAGGTAGAAAAATCCATTCTCTGAGAGCCCAAAACAACTAAAAATTAATGTCCTACAACCGTTTTTCTCAAAGTGAAAGCTTTGTCAGTAATCAACTAAATTAATATTACAAAATGTGAAAAATGACAATAAAATTTCATATTATCTGGCAACAAACACGTAATCATTAAACTGGTTCTAAGTTGAGTGTTGGATTATTCTTATCAGTGAGAGGCCATAATAATCCACAGGTGAGTGTTGGGAGATTCTTATCAGTCAGAGGCCACAATAATCCTCAGGTGAGTGTTGGGATATTCTTATCAGTGAGAGGCCACAATAATTCACAGGTGACTGGTTGTTTCTGTTGGCTCACTTTTACTAAAGGAATATGGCAAGTCAAAAAATCAAACCAATCACATTTGTTGCTGAACACTGTATTGGCTTGTGGGGAAATGACTACTGTAAAAGCAAAAATACCACATGGAAAGTATACAGGACCTGACAGTGAAGACACTGGATCAATATATCAGATTAATGACAAGATGAACTGTGATGGTGTAAACAGAGATAAACATATAATACATATTGTTCAGTGATGGCCCAACTACTAGAAAGCTGATGGGCAGGAAGACACCATCAAAAATGGAAATTGTTCAACTCTATTTGCTGACCTTAAATAGATTTATTAAGTGTTTTGACTTGCATGGCACTTTCCATTAGCATGGTTGACGAGAAGTTATGTATACTGGGATCAATCCACACGTACAAATAAATGTCCAGAATTGTTGCAAATGATGTATCAATGTTGCTGTATCCATCCATGTACATATATCAGATTTGACACTCCATTAATGTCTTGATATGTTGATATATTTTAACTTTTCATGGAAGGCATCCCAAACAAATGGTTCTACTCTATATTTCCACATCATCTGTGAATTGACTGGAAACATGCAGTCTCATTAGGTTATCCAGTTGCATTAAAGAGAAATTTCCTGAGTAGAAAAATAAGACATAATCTGTGTGTGTGTGTGTGTGTGTGTGTGTGTGTGTGTGTGTGTGTGTGATCATGGTGATAATTATAATAATATCCATCTTCTGAGAATTTACAAGTCATGGAAATAAATAAAACCCATCGACTTTAATTAACCAGAGTTCATTTGAAATATGTACCAACATGTCGCCGATATACAGTTCAGTCACTTCTTTTGTAAATGATCATGTCACATGCGACTTTGGATGGGAGGCAACATCATAGCTACTGATACTGTGTGCACCTTATTATTCTCTGTATATCACTGGCGGCTATAGCATAATCCTGCATCACCTGAGCCCATCTTTCCACTGGAGAAGTGTTTAAGTCGACTACATAGTGTTTTAAGCTAGTAAATGTAAATGAATCACTTGTAAAACCTATGCGTAATTCGCAAAAAATACAGAGAAGTAGGGAGAATATCGCCATTTTCAAAGTCATGTGATTAGGTTAGTCATGTGACAAGAAACACAAAAATATTGAGCAACATTTAAGTTGGAAATAGCCGTTAATTTAGCCCCAATACTTTCCTACCATAAGCACTTGTTTCTATCAATTAAAAGGGGAAAATGAATGATAACACCCTCTTTACTGACAGAAACAAGTCCCTGCATGTTCTACTGCTTTTGGAGAATTACGAAATTTCAGAAATTTTAATGAAATTTTTATTATGAATTAATTTGGACAATTTAGTTAATTGTATGCTACCAAAGTATTTTAATTACAATAGATTTTCCAAACAGAAAATTTTATGGATGAGACTGAAAAGAATAAGACCTTAGTTAAGATATCATTTTTTACATTCGCCGATCAAAACACGCCTGCAACAATGCGAACACATTGGTCACAATATTTATACGCAATGGAAACGATAAAATTGTCGGAAGCAGGAGCAACCGAAAGGTGGTTTGCGATCGATTTCTGTTTCAGTTATATAAAGACTGCTAAGCATGTGTGGCTGTGCGTATGATCCACCTTTTGACAACGCCTCGGTTAGATGAGCCTTCTCAACAAAGATTTTCTATTTCAAAAATAATTTCGAGACCTGTTGGAAATTAACTGGCTTACAACAGCACCGGATTCAACATAACTCTGTTAGTTTTTTTTAGATATATACGTTGATAGAGAACATGTATTTATTATTTAATGGCTGCGATTTAACTGCATCGGTAGAGAACACGAATATATTATTTAATGGATTTAACTGCAACGCACTGTACAACGACTTTTTACAACGAAAATCCAAAGATACTGCCGCTATGTAAGAAATATCATTCGTTACTTGATAGCTTGCTTGCCATTTAAAGTAATGTAATTGTACAAATAAACTATACTGTCATGTTCTCCATACCGCGTTATTTGATCAGTAAGTGCACGCATCTATAAACATGTCTCTGACGTAAGAAGATACAGCAAATGGCAGTACTGGAACGAGGAATCCCTTTACCCACAAGACAGAATGTAATTTATATGCATGTATTTGTTTAATGATTATATTCTCATAGTATCAGATATACACGTTACATAGGGATACAGTTGTTTAGCCGGCTATGCTCCTATATATATAGGTATATACATACATACATACATACATACATACATACATATATATATATATATATATATATATATATATATATATATATATATATATGGATGCACACACAAATTTATTTATTTAGAAAAGTGTCCGCATTCTAACAAATATAAGAAAATATTAGAATTACAGATATAAAGTAAGTTGTTTCAAAACGTTACTTAGATTCATACAGTTCCTGATAGAAGGTTTCCAAGCATCAATATATTTTTAATAAAAACAAACAATTTTCTTTTACAATATACCAATTACATTACTGTCGGATATTACGTTGTTTGGCTTTAATTCTTTGTTTACCCTTCTTCCTTGTTGTTTTTATTTATTATTATTATTTTGAAGAAATATGAGATCCGCTTTTCATGATGTTCCATTTTCCTCAATGTCCCAAGTGCGTGCATTTTGTACATTTAGTTTTGCTCCAGGTAACTGGGGAACAGTGATAGTGTTAACTACACTATTGTGTCTGGAATTAAATCAGTCTGGCACCTATGAGTAGTTTCTTTCTCTTGGACACACACACATACACACACACACACACACACACACACACACACACACCCCCCTCGTATAATCATTGTTAATACAGATCTAATGTCTGATGACTTCAAACTATGAGCGAGTTTTCGAACAGGGTAACGTCTTTGTTTTTAAATCTTGTCCAGGTTTTGACAAGATATCAGCTAAATGACAGTTTTAAACAATAATACATAAAAAAGTGTGTGGTGGGGGTTGGGGTCTGCACGGTGTTTTATTCCTTTACCTCTCTAGAATACAAACCCTTACGTGTGACATAAATCAGTGTGTGGCGGGGGTTGGGGTCTGCACGGTGTTTTATTCCTTTACCTCTCTAAAACACAGATCCTTACGAGTGACATAAATCAGTGTGTGGCGGGGGTTGGGGTCTGCACGGTGTATTATTCCTTTACCTCTCTAGAACACAAACCCTTACGAGTGACATAAATCAGTGTGTGGTGCGGGTTGGGGTCTGCACGGTGTTTTATTCCTTTACCTCTCTAGAACACAGACCCTTATGAGTGACATAAATCAGTGTGTGGTGGGGGTTGGGGTCTGCACGGTGTTTTATTCCTTTACCTCTCTAGAACACAAACCCTTACCAGTGACATAAATCAGTGTGTGTTGGGGGTTGGGGTCTGCACGGTGTATTATTCCTTTACCTCTCTAGAACACTGACCCTTATGAGTGAAGTAAACTGGGAATAGAAACCACTACTCCCAGAATTCACAACATTGCAGTATTTATTCTTTTTTGCAAAAGAAAAATATATCTATGAACAAACAAATTATAACGAAGGTAAAAGAACGTTTTATTTCCATGTCGCCACTCTAATAGTCAATAGAAAGTGTCTGCAGTACACTTCAAGTGACAGAGGGCTTATCCGGGAAATGAGAATGTATTTTTGTGATCTCATCGTCAGAAAGGTTACCGTTACAATGGATAGTCACAAAACCGGGACAATCAATGTTTGTAACGCTGTAATATTTTCGTTTAAGCAAAAGAATGGAATGATTAACAGCATAAAAGGATTTTTTCATATCAAAGGCTAACAATCTCACCATCATGCCGTTCTTGAGTTTGTTAAAAACATATTCAGTCACTCTAAGAAATCGAGACGAGATCATTTTATGCAAAATAAGAGTAAACCTCAGATACTGGGCAACAGTTACCTGGATTCGATTTACTGCCTTTCGTTAAAAAAATACCTGAAACACCTGCATTTGCAGATGCTTGGAATTTTGCCTATTTTTAATGACAGATTAATTATGTAGGCAAAACCATCCGAAATAACCTGAGCATATATTTTCAGCAGTTTCATTTTGCATTGTCAATGCTAATGTCGTTATTACCTGAGAAGTTGTTCAATCTTTTACAAGTATTTTCTACAGATGCAGCCAGAAAGGTAAATTTCTTACTCCAGCTTATTAAGAATTTCTGCAGAGAGCACGATGGTGACCGCGTAGATTTTAGAACATCTTAGCAAGATTTTCCTCATTTTCAATAGCTAATGTTTGGAGAACATCGGCAATACATTCTGAGTCAAAAATACATGTTCCGTTTACTTCCAAATAAGTGACAGAGGTGTCACTGGCAGGCCGAAGCTCACCACACTTGTTTGCTGTCACATTTAGAATCACTAATGGTAACAAGTACTTTTTGTATGATCATGTTGTATGTTTTGTGTCTAGTTTTTGTTAGTATTATTTTCAATTTTCGAAAATAATTTTGGGTGTAATATATCCAATGTGTATTCTGTTTTAGTGTCCTTTTGTGATCAAAACTGTCAAATATTTTTTTTTTAAATTCACAAGGCACGTATCCAATACCCCCTTTCTACTTGCATAATTAATTTTAGAAAAGGCAATTCAAACCAAACATGTGATCACTATTTCTTGAGTCATTTTAGAAACCAATTTGAAATGTAATGTACAATATTATTATATTTAATAAATTTACACATCTTATTGTTACGTACTGAGTTAAAAAGATTCCAAAAACATGGATGACTGTTATCCTTTTATAATTACCAGGCTGCCTTGGATCATCTCCATTAAATATAGTGTTTATTTAACCTAGTTAATATTTATTATAAATAAAATTCTGACGCGATACAACGTTAAAAAAACTGGTGATACATAATAACAAGTCAGAGTGGCCGGTTTTGATATTTCACTTGATGTATTATCCATTCCAGGGGTATTTACATTTTTGAACACGTAAATATATTTACTTACCTCACTAAGGACTTTTTAATATAATTGATTAATGTTTTACATTTCCCATAACATTTTATAGTTTAATGAAAATTTATCTATACGGCTTTAGAAAAAAATCACGGATAAGATTTATATTATAGAAATAATATTCCCATCGTTTGCTTGGATTAGGTTATTATCCTCTGCAGAGATATCTTCTTTCAATGGTATTGCCAGCTGTCAATATCCCTTTGGATTATTAGATTGCATCTAAAACTGGTATCGTCATAATGTATACAATCTTGTTTCATTCCTGTACAAACATATAAATCTCCACCAATCATAATAGCAATATCATTTTTAGAATATATTTAATCCTTCTCTATTAATTTTAACACAATATCTTCTAATAGGGCGTCATGTCAATCTGATTAAAATCTCAGCTGCCCTATGTAACGAATTCATAGCGACCGATTGGGGGGTGGGGGGTGGGTGGCATGTTCAGGCGACCTTTGAATTAGTCACTGGAAATGCAGCTTTCAGAAATTGAATCAAATCATTCGGCACACGTTGAAGCTCTCCAGCCATACTGCTCAGTCTCCCGAATGCGAAGATATAAGATTTCGTCTGATTGGCTAATAAAACTAGCAAATGTGGTAATAACATAAGTCGCCAGAACGTGACCCCTAAGCTGTCGTTGTCTTATTTCACAGAGGACAGTGGATATCTGATTTTAATCGGTGTGATTTGTGTATGTGTGATTTAGATTTTTAACGTACTTTTAACAACTTTTCAGTCATATCGCTACCATGTCTGCAGTGTGACAGTTTATGGTGATGTCTAGCAGTGGGACATCATGCCGCAGACATGTGGCATGATATCCCACTGTTACGTATATGTAATTTAATTGCTTGTGTGTTAGTTTTAAATTCTCTTTTATTTTATTTTTATTTTCATTACATGTTTTTGTAATAACTTTATTCACTGGATTTGATGTTTTTTTTCTCGAAAAATTCAGTTTTCTGTTTTGACCTGATAAACACGTACTCTATTGCTCAGTTATATTTTTAGTTAACCTAGTTCTTGACCTTGGTTCCGATTTTGTAAACATTGAGAAAAAATGATTGGTCATTACCAAGGTCATGTTCAGCCTACGTGTTAGTCTGTTGTAAACAGTTTTATTTTTTAAATTTATTTCCAGTGTGGGATCTGATTCTTAGATAGGGCTATTCTTGCCTACGTGCAAATTGGCATTTTTTTTTTTTTTTTACTGCGCTGTTCAAGTTAATTGACCACGTGAGCCATCATGTGATCTAAAATCGCGGGTTAAAACAGACATTTTCTAGTGGATTTGTTCAGTCGTAAAATATACCTTCAGGCCGAAAGGTATTCTTGTTGTTGCCATTTGAATTGATTTTTTTATTTAAAATAATTTATTCACCCTGGAAAATACTCTTTGTCATCGAAATTCTTGGACAAAGACATTTACTAAATTATTTGGAATTCAAAAGCCGGAATTATATTCGTGGTGACTCAACAAGGAACTGTTGACACATCAACACAAACTGGTTATAGAGGACGTCATTGCCTTCCATATTGGAACTTCATCGAGATTCGAACTTGGATTCAATTAGAACTGTTTAGTGATAGGACTTATATTTTTCAATTTAGTTTTGTATTCGCAAACTGTAAGTCCTATTTCATGTTTGCCTCGTTTTCCGGGGAAATAAATTATTTTGTTTTAAATTTACAAAGCTTGTTGACTTCACTCTTTTCTTTTGTTACTTTTGTACGAGCCTATACGTAACACCACCCAGTCACATTATCCTGACACCAGGCTGACCAGTCCTAACACTAACCTCTTAATGCTGAGCGCCAAGCGAGGCAGCTGTTAGTACAATTTTTTAAAAGTCTTTGGTATGACTCGGCCGGGGTTCGAACCCGCGACCTCCAGCATCCGAGGCGGACGCTCTAAGCACTAGGCCACCGGAGCGGTCTGATTTTAATCGGATTGAGTACTATGTCAAGAATTTGGTGGTATATTATACACAAAACAGATGTATAGGTTTCTTTTAAATGTGAAGAAAGACATCTAATTTCATCGATTGATAATGAAAACTTGTTTTTTATTGCAAACATTTTAACACCTTGCATAATGGAAAATTTGATTAAAATACCAAGGCCTCCGTACTAATGATAGAACCAATTGAAAAGTATCCAAAGGGACCAGTATTTGCTTCAGATATTAAGGAAGAGAGTTAAATCTTTTATGACTAATTTATTCTGGCAGTATTATAGTTTACTTACTAAGTATGCAGCATTTCAAGCGTAAATCTTTAACTCATAAATACCATTTATCTTTCATTTAGTATGAACTGTTCACAGCATTCTACCCTCTGTCATATTGTACATATGCATCTATTACCTGCTGTCTCGGGCAATGTTGGTCACATTTCTTCATTAAAATGTAGAACGGATTTGTACTTGCACCAAAAATTGTACATGTATGTATTGATTACATAAAGACATTTTAGCATTGAGGTGGAAACTATTACAGAATGTATTTGATAGTAAAATTTGTTTCCTGTCATAGTTAATATGTATTAGATGTATAAATAATGAACCCTTATTCTCGTTTAATGTAGCAGTCAGACAACATCTAAGTCTCTCTCCAATCCTGTTTCTCACTGTTTTTGAAAGATTTATGTGAAACTTTATCTGAAACATTTAATGGGCTCTCAACATTATCAAATACAATTTTTGAATTACTGAGTAATGATAAAGGTTCGGTTTACATTAAGCTCTTCATCGTGTTATATGCAGATAACACTAGCGTACTGAGTTAGATCGAATGCTCAGAGTTTAATGGTACATGCTGAGCTTGGGTCAATTACCTTATGAAATAACTATCAAGTAGTTCTTGTTTGTTTATGGGCAGACATAATTCCATCAAGAAGTGTAACATTTATAGCATTTCATATTGTTTGATGGTTCTGCATATGGATCAGGGAGGAAATTACATTTCTATGGATTAGCAACATTATACATGTTTAGATTCATTGTCGTCTTTCAGTATTCTTTACAAAAATTATCATATTTACTCAAAAGATAGAAAAAGCAACTTCAACAAGATTAAAATAAGCAAATTTAGCATGGTGTGCTCTTTGGTTCTTCTCTATATACTAACCATACAATTTGTAATCAGACTTGTCTTTTGAAATGGATTTGGTGAATCTATTTATTTCCCTTGCAGGTTTACGTTGAGGAATGTCAGATTTCCAGCTGTCTTAAATTTGCATGAGAATGATGTATCCACAGCTTGCAGTAGGTAGAAGATGTGTTACAAGTGTCGATTTTCGTTATCTTTGAAAATGAGATTTGAAAAGTTCCGAGATAAGTACATTCAAGCACTTTGCAGACTTTATCGTACTATAGATGCTACCCGATAAGGTCACCAGCAGACGATATTCTGCCCATTTTACCTGGACGATGGGCAAGCTGGCAGTTTCTCCTATACGGGATCACCAAAACTGACCATTTTGAACAAGACACACTGAAACCGAATCAACTTATAAATTACAAATATAGATACTAACAGAAAGCCTGATTTGCGTTCTGTTGGTGTATGTATTTTTTTGCAACAATATCTTAAGATTCAACGAGTTTATTTCAACTTCCAAACACCATATAAACTTAAAGGTAAATCTTCCAGCACACCACAAATATGGCGGCTGATGACGTCATTCGGGAACTATCTATTAATAAATTTATTATTCTTATGTATATTGTATATCAGCCAAGACAATTTAAAATTGTTGTTTTTTTGCCCAAAATTTTTGTGTACTTTTTAACTGTTACACTTTTAGGTTTATCAGCCTGTTTGCCTTATTGTTGTCTGATGTTGATGATTTGGCTCCCGAGTTCCTCTTTAGAGACGAGAGTTTTGAACAAAACAATTTCGAGGTTTCAGATCAAACTTTTTGATATTTGCCTTTTTGAATTTCGATTTTCATATCACTAAACAGTTTGCATTTGAGATTTCATATCGATTAGACAGCGTTGGTGAATACAATTAGACTAGATTAAGACATCTTATTTTTGCATTTGCTTCAGTCGCAGAGACGCTTAGCATGAAATGATTTTCAAACGATATCAGGTCTTTCCACAGTAAGACACACAGAGCTGTCCCTGATGTGCTTTCCTATGGCGTGATCTTGAAGGGCTTTCATGGATTTGAAAATGCTGATCACATCTGTAACTCTCATCTCCATTACATATCTTCCTGTGTTGTTATTGAATGGTAAACTTCGTGAATAAATATAGTTATTTATTTCTCGAGATTCGCCATAAATGTTTCAGCTATTTCTAATTATAAGCATTAACCCCGTATTTAACAAAATTCATGACAGGATGAAGCCTGAAAATCGATTACCATCTATGGCTATAGCCGTTCCAGAATAGTGTGTAATTGATGACCATATATGACTACAGCCGTTCCTGAATAGTGTGTAATCGATTACCTTCCATGGCTACAGAATTTCACGAATAGCGTGGTATCGATTACTATCTATAGCTACAGCCGTTCCAAAATAGTAGGTAATCGATTACCATCTATTGCTACAGCCGTTACTGAATAGTGTGTTATCGATTACCTTCTGTGGCTACAGCAGTTCCTGAAAAGTGTGTAATCGAAGAACATCTGTGGCTGTAGTCCTACCTGAATAATGTGTACTCGATTTTTAAATTTCACGACTTCGTGTATCATGTAAAACATGATGATCAGCTCTTAAATAAGTACCATCATATATGGATTCATCCTGCTTAAGATTACTTGCTTGTCTCGACAGAAAATGATTTAAACGAACTGACGAAATTAAAAAAAA
>JAECUM010062805.1:0-18987 GCA_016617855.1 Megalonaias nervosa
ATCATCTGATTAGACTGGAAACATTTATTCGCGACGCTTTCATCAAGAAGGCACACTTAGTATCGGTTTTCTTTGATTTGGAGAAGGCCTATGACGCAACGTGGAAGTACGGAATACTAAATGACCTACACGATCTGGGTCTAAAAGGCCGACTGCCCTCGTTCATATCAAACTTCCTCTCAGACAGGGAATTCAAGGTACGAGTGGGCTCCATCCTCTCTGATATGCACGATCAAGAGATGGGTGTGCCCCAGGGCAGTATTTTATCGGTGGCGCTTTTCAACATAAAAATTAATAGCATTACCAAATGTCTGACTCCAGGTGTGGATTGCTCTGTATATGTTGATGACTTTTTAATATGTTACCGATCCAAGCACATGCATACAATTGAAAGACAATTACAGCAAAATATCAACAAGATTCAAAATTGGGCCAATCCTAACGGTTTCAAATTCTCGAAATCAAAAACTGTATGTATGCATTTCTGTCAGCTACGAAGACATCATGATGGACCTAAACTCACGCTGGACGGAACACCTATTCCAGTTGTTGAGGAAGCAAGATTTTTAGGTATTGTCTTCGACAGAAAACTGACTTTTATTCCACACCTGAAGAATTTGAAAGCTAAATGCTTGAAGTCTCTAGATTTACTTAAAGTAGTAGCGCACACTGACTGGGGTGCTGATAGAAAAGTCATACTCAGTTTATACAGAACATTTATTCGCTCGAAACTAGACTATGGTTGCGTTGTCTATGGTTCAACTAGGAAGTCCTATTTGAAGATGCTAGACCCAATTCATCATCAGGGAATAAGACTTGCCCTGGGAGCATTTAAGACATCCCCGTGTGAAAGCCTACTCGTTGAAGCGAACGAACCACCTCTATCACAACGTAGAGAAATGCTTTCCGCACAGTATGCTCTCAAATTAAGCTCAAACCCTCTGAACCCTGCTTTTTCGGCTGTTTTTGAACCCAAATATAAAAACTTATATGACAATAAACCAAACGTCACACCTACCTTTGGCATTAGAATATTACCATGCCTTGACAGTATCAAAATTGAACTTTCAAAAATTCAGAAAACGACCGTCTCCGAAACACCTCCCTGGCTACTTCAACAACCAAAGGTACTTTTCACGTTACACGATGGAAAAAAATCGGAGAGAAACCCTTCCATCTTCCACAACTGTTACCATGAACTCCTCGCCCAATTTGAAAATTATACAAGAATATATACTGATGGATCAAAAGATGAAGAAAAGGCTGCTGCAGCCTTCGTTAGTGGAAAACACACAACAAAAGTTCGCTTGCCAAACGGTACATCAATTTTTTCAGCCGAAATCAGAGCAATAGACCTTGCATTGCAATATATTGAAAGCAAGCGTATTTTAAATAGCATCATCTTCTCCGATTCACTATCAGTACTTCAGTCACTACATAATAGAAAACTGGAGAACCAATTATTAGCTAATGTTCTCCTTAAACATACTGAGCTGAGTACCTCCCACAATATAGTATACTGTTGGTTACCCAGCCATATTGGAATTAAAGGTAATGACAAAGCAGACTGCGCTGCTAAAATGGCCCTATCACTGGAACCATCTGATTTTAAAACACCGTATACTGATTTTAAACGTAGTATCAAAGACTGTTTACGTCAGAAATGGCAGGCATCATGGAATGATGCCGTGAATAACTAACTTCATGCCATCAAGCCAACCCTAGGAGAATGGACTCCTTCCTACAGAGCCGTCCGTAGGGAGGAGGTAGTCATTGCAAGAATTCGAATTGGTCATACTTATTTAACCCACTCCTACATGCTAAAAGGAGAAGACCCACCAGAGTGCGTAGCTTGCAATGAACCATTCACCGTTAAGCACTTTATGTTGGAGTGTTTCGACCTCCAACCTACGCGTAATCATTATTACAATGTGCATGACATTAGGGAACTCTTTGATACAGTTAGCGTTTCTGATATTATAGACTTCCTGAAGGAAGTAAATATTTATCATAAGCTATAGCTTGTATGCTATCACCTTGAACAGTTTTATGTGCTATATATACCGTCGTTAGATTTTAATTACCTTTCATCTGTTTTCGTTGTCATACATCATTTGCACTCCCCGTTGATCGGGAAACGTTATTTATTTATAACCGTTACCATTTTATCTTTTTACCTTCAACTGTTTGGTTTCGTATCGCTGGTCGATACGAAACCTTTTACCACTTTTAAATGATGAAAGATATAACCTTTTGTATGGCGCTAAATAGCCTCATAGTGCTGGTGCGCCGTAAAAATTCAACTAACCAACCAACCAACCTTTGGGATTATAATTGGAAGGTCGCTGATGACCTTCACAGCAGTGATCACTTTCCGATCTTTCTTAAGAACGCCAATGCTACAATTGATGACGCAATTCCATAGTGGAATTTAAAGAAGGCTGACTGGGCCAAATCTGAAACACTTTGTGCAGCTAAACTTAACAGGAATACCGTCCTAATCGACAATTACCCTATTCGACAATTTACATCCGTCTTAATTGAGATTGCAGAAGAATCATTCCTAAGTCTTCACCGAAATGTAAAAGAAACCATCCATAACAGTTCTTCTAGAAATCTTCAATGATTTATGGATTACTAGTAATGTACCAAAAATTTGGAAAGAAGCAACAGTAATAGCAATTCCCAAACCAGGCAAAGATAGCGCAGATCCTGCCAACACTAGACCCATATCGCTGACTAGCTGCGTATGGAAAATAATGGAACGAATGATCAATTCTCGGCTTATATGGTATTTGGAAACCAACAATCTAATATCTTCTTTCCAAAGTGGCTTTCGATATGATCGTAGCACCAATGGTCATCTGGTTAGACTGGAAACATATATTCGCGACGCTTTTATCAAGAAGGAACCCTTAGTGGTTTTCTTCGACTTAGAAAAGGCCTATGACACAACATGCAGGATCAAGAGATGTGTGTGCATCAGGGCAGTATTTGATCGGTGACGCTTTTCAACATAAAAATTAATAGCATCAGCAAGTGTCTGGCTCCTGGTGCGGATTGCTCTTTGTACGTCGATGACTTTTTAATATGTTACCCATCAAAGCACATGTATACAATTGATAGACAACTTCAGCAAAATATCAACAAGATTCAAAATTGGGCCAATCCTAACGGTTTCAAATTTTTGAAGTCAAAAACTGTATGTATGCATTTCTGTCAGTTACGAAGACATCATGATGAACCTAAACTCACGCTGGACGGAACACCTATTCCAGTTGTTGAGGAAACAAAGTTTTTAGGTATTATCTTCGAGAGAAAACTAACTTTTTCCACACCTGAAGAATTTGAATGCTAAATGCTTGAAATCTCTAGATTTACTTAAAGTAGTAGCGCACACTGACTGGGGTGCTGATAGAAAAGTCATACTCAGTTTATATAGAACATTTATTCGCTCGAAACTAGACTATGGTTGCGTTGCTTATGGTTCAGCTAGGATGTCCTGTTTGAAGATGCTTGATCCAATTCATCATCAGGGAATATGACTCGCTCTGGTAGCATTTAAGACATCCCCGTGTGAAAGCCTACTCGTTGAAGCGAAAGATCCACCTTTATCACAACGTAGAGAAATGCTTTCCGCACAGTATGCTCACAAATGAAGATCAGACCCTCTGAACCCTGCTTTTTCGGCTGTTTTTCAACCCAAATACAAAACCTTATATGAAAATAAACCAAACGCCACACCTACCTTTGGCATTAGAATATTACCATGCCTTGACAGTACCAAAAGTGATCTATCAAAAATTCAGAAAACGTCGAAACACCTCCCTGACTACTTCAACAACCAAAGGTACTTTTTACGTTACACGATGAAAAAAAAATCGGAGATAAACCCTTCCATTTTGCACAACTCTTATCACGAACTCCTCACCCAATTCGAAAGTTATACAAGAATATATACTGATGGATGAAAAGATGAGGAAAGGGCTGCTGCAGCCCTCGTTAGTTGAAAACACAACAAAAGTTCGCTTGCCAAATGGTACATCAATTTTTTCAGCCGAAATCAGAGCAATTGACCTTGGTTTGCAATATAATGAAAACAAACGTATTTTAAACAGCATCATCTTCTCCGACTCACTATCAGTACTTCAGTCCCTACATCACAGAAAACTGGAGAACCCATGAATAGCCAATATTCTCCTCAGACATACTAAGCTTAGTACCTCCCACAATATAGTATACTGTTGGTTTCCCAGCTATATTGGCATTAAAAGTAATGACAAAGCAGACCGCGCTGCTAAAATGGCCCTATCACTAGAACCATCTGATTTTAAAATGCCGTATACAGATTTTAAACCTAGTATAAAAGAATGTTTACGTCAGAAATGGCAGGCATCGTGGAATGATGCTGTGAATAACAAACTTCTTGCCATCAAGCCAACCCTAGGAGAATGGACTTCTTCTTACAGAGCCGTCCGTAGGGAGGAGGTAGTCATTGCAAAATTCGAATTGGTCATACTTATTTAACCCACTCCCACATACTAAAAGGAGAAGAGCCACTAGAGTGCATATCTTGCAATGAACCATTCACCGTTAAGCACTTTATGTTGGAATGTTTCGACCTCCAACCTACGCGTGATCAGTATTACAATGTGCATGGCATTAGGGAGCTCTTTGATACAGTGAGCGTGTCTTATAATATAGAATTCCTGAAAGAAGTAAACATTTATTATAAGCTATAGTTTTTACACTATCACCTTGAGTAGTTTTATGTGCTATATATGCCGTCCCTAAATTTTAATTACCTTTCATATGTCTTCTTTATCATACACCATTTACACTCCCCGTTGATCGGGATACGTTATTTATTTAACACCGTTGCCATCTTATCGTTTTACTTTCAACTGTTTGGTTTCGTATGTCCAGTCGATACGAAACCTTTTACCACGTTAAATGATCAAACATAACCTTTTGTATGGCGCTAAAGAGGCTCACAGTGCTGGTGCGCCGTAAAAATTCAATCAACCAACCAACGAACCAACCAACCAAATATACACAGATTGGTAATGGACACTATTATTATGTCCTGATCTTTATTTAATATCATTTAGTTTTGATTAAAATATGCTATAGCGGAAATGAAATATTGCAATTTTGGAATGTGTGTGTATATATATATATATATATATATATATATATATATATATATATATATATATATATATATATATATATATATATATATATATATATATATATATATATATATATATAATATCGAGCGCTGATAAAAAAAGACGTTATATTTAGAGGCCCAACCCATACTAAAGGTGTAAGCGTTCTTTCGGTAGTAAATACCGCGATAAATCTTCTCTGCCGTCAAGGTGAATGTTTCGCTAATTGTCTACATTACGTGTTTGCAACATTAAAAAGTAAATCCGTCTTTTGTCTTCAGCGTACCACTTCCATGAACTGTTATACAAACATTCGCATGTGACATCAACTTCAAGCGTTCTAATTTGTCAGAGCATACGACCAAAGGCGGCGCTAACTGAGACTGGTTGATATGATTGGAAGTTTAGGTATATAAAGAAAAATCTGTCTTTATGAATCCAAATTCTCTCCTCGACTACTTCAAGATATTCTTCTGAATGCGAGCATGAACTTCCTGCTTCTTATGTACGTCCTTCTGCCGATCATCTTTGATGTCGTTTGCAGTGTATCTGGCGCCTTTGAGATTTCCGATCTATGGGATTCCGTTGTAAAGCTGAATACCAAAGTTGATGACCAGATTAAACGCCTGGCAGTGTTCAAAAAGGGTCAGTTCAGCACTATAGTTTTGTTTCACTGATATGTGCATGACATGTTAAATACTTTTTAGAAAGAATATATCTGTATCGTATTTCTTTACATGATCTGAATTTCGGCAAACTATGACAGTAAATCAGGGAATTCAATTTTAAATCATTAAATTATTTTATGTTCTTTCTTCTGACATCATTAGAGTGTTCGTGTAATTTGCAAAAATAACATTAGAAACCAAGTTTGTTTTGAGGTATAATTATTACTGAATTTTAAGTCATGGAAATCTATACGGGGACATGAACGTTAAACATGTACTAACAATAAGCGAGTATCTAAACAATTCAGGTAATAAGTAGTTACGTGGTATTTACTACCTAGTTTATCTGACAGATGTTTATGCATAACCCGAAACCAATTCATCTTATTTCTGTATAGCTATATACTACCTGCATTGGTATGGATTTTGCTACTGGCATATGCAAATCACGTCATACATATTTCGTTTGAGGACTAGGTGAAGCTAATAAAACTTAGCCGATATGGTGAAAGATAAGTCTAAAAGTGCAATGCGGTTAGCCACATATGTGACACCGACATAAATAACTTATCATATGCTGAACAAAATTCGTTAAACCCACAACAACAGCCAGTTGTAACTAGAAGTTGGTACTAATTAAAACATTTTTAAAAGTACCATTTAACCTCGGTTTGAAAGAGGCATATCAATTTAAATTTTATTGAATAGCCAACACGAACAGAATACGTCTCTTTCGATAATACATTATTGGTCGTTGAAACAAAACAATTTCATCTCCTCAGCAACATATATGAATACTTTTCTATTATCACAGAAGTTAACGGCAAAGCGTCTCAAGGTCTACTTTTAGTCCGATCTCAGTCTGCATATTGTGGCGTTATGTGGCAATAGTACTCGGAATGAGGACTACCCGTCTAGACGGGTAGCTCGTATATTTGTCTTGATGTGTCCACCCTTCAGTGCTATGGCCACCGTTTTTATCCTGAACATAATCTTAATTGAAATTTGTTTCAGTTTCTTTAAGGTACATAAAAAGTACATTGAAAACAAACTCCATGACAATTTATTAAACAAAGATTTTTGAAGTTTCACTCCCGGCGTCAGCTTCTAACATTAAATATTAAAATTTGGACAAATATATTTTGAGCCGGACCTACAAAGTGTCAAAATGTATTTGCTCAGACACCATATCATCACCGCGTGTCTGAAGTCGGATGTTCATTATGAAAGTTTACAAATACAGTCGGTAATACTTTTGTTGAAACGAAATTCGTATTTGTTAAATGAAAAGCACAAGAGGACTTTAGTTTTCCTATCATAAAATAAATCACACCTAGACTTTATGAACTTGCCCATGGAAACACTCGGATTGGTAATCTAAGTCTCCACCGTTAATTTACCCAAGAAAATAAATTTCACGTGGAAAAGAGACAAAGCGAGATGAAATTAATCATGCTTGTCTCAAATTAGCACATGCTAAAGGTCCATCCTCCGATTTCCTAATTCATTTTAGGCCAAAAAAAGCAAAACATTAAATATCCCAATGCCATCTTCATAAAAAGTGGCCATTATATGAACTGCTATCGCTTGCATAAAACATTGTTTAAACGGTTTTAAACTGTTAAATATATCCTTATCAACAATGAAAGAAGAAAAAGTACCGAACCGTGCTGAATCCTCTATATACCCGATTAGGAAAGTATATACCAAAACATTTTAGATTTTAGTAAAAAGTATTTACAACATGTGGATTAAATACATTGCGAAGATACGATTAAAATGATTGCAGATAACATAATTCGTCATGCATTAGCCAAATAAAGTAGCACATGCCACACATTTATCATTTTGTGATCTATGTCATATTTGGCTTGATATTAATACAAAACGTTTTACAAATTATACGAGCTGCGTATGAATTACAGCAGCTTGCCAGCAGAAATATATAAATATTAAGGATGGACGGCCACCTATCCCGTCCACCCGTATTAGGCCTTCATTTCCACAGCCTATGAATATATGACCGGACAAAGTTTGAAGATAAAATTTTGATCTTGCCCTTAGGGACTTGCTTCTGATGTAAAGACGATTGAAGCAGGACATCTATCTTAGACATCTATCTTAGACATCAGGACATCTGTCTTAGACATGATTTATCTATCTAGATGATAAAAGCAATTAATTTGGTCTCTAAATGACAAATGACACACATTCGTATATGTTAAATCCCTTCTCAATCAGTGTATTGAAAATGTAGAAATGTATATATTATTCTAATACTTTATTTAAAAAAATTGAATATATGTTAGTAAAAGGAACCTCCATTGTTTTCTACTTAATTGCACTCGACGTCTCAATATGAAGTTACTTATGTACATGGATTCTGTTTTGTAATGGTGACACTAGGGACTAGGAAACGGACTTTCGTGTTTGAATGGTGGATTTTATATTAGAATAATGAATGTTTACAATATTACTTTTGCCTAAAGTTCAGTTTTTCGCTTCTCAAGCAACACGAAAAGAAACATACATTATATTGTATGTGGACGTTTTCTTAAGAACACGTTTAATATATTCATTGCAGATTTAGATAGACCTACACCTGCATTCATGGCATTAATGTCGAAGGATCCCTTGACAGTTTCAGCCAAGACTAAAATAGTATTCCCTGCCGTCAAGCTCAATGTCAATGGTAACTACGATGCAACTACCGGTGTTTTCACGGCACCTGTTTCTGGAACGTATCACTTCGCCCTTACCTTGTCAAATATAGATTCGTCAATTCCTGCATACACTGTGGATATTGTAACAGGTAATGGCGATAGAAAACTACATTCCGTAGCATACGTCGGGAAGGAAGTCATCCAGATGAGGACTATCACTACACTTGTCGCTTTGCATGCTAATGAAAACGTTTGGATAAGGTCTGGAAACTCGAGAGTGAAACTTGCACCTGGAAAACGTTCATTTTTTTCTGGGTTCCTTGTGCAGAGAGTATAGATCCTGTTTTTCTAGTAACTGTAGATTGAGTATATTTGTTTTGGTGCAATACACAGAATAGTACAGTAACAAGTGCACTATAGTAAAATATTAATATCAGTAAACCATTTACCAGCTTAATATGTGTTGCAAGAGAATTTTGATGTTCAATGTCTATTGTGATAAGCATTCCGAGATATATTAAAAGCTTTTCTCGAAGTGCAAATGATATGGATATTCACCCCATTTTGACCCATATTTTGCTTCTTAGATTATTTGTTTTCTCTTTGATCTGTCATCGCAGCGATTGACCAGAAAACTATGCTTTGCAATGCTACCTTAACCCTAGAATATTTGCCTTTTTTAAAAAGAAAGTTTGCCTAAATTTTAAAAACATTTGCATTGTAAAATCTTTCTTACCTCAAGAATTTACAAAAATTTTCTTGACAACAGATTATGCTGCGTTATAATTTATTTAAATCGACCACCTGAGAGTAAAAGCGAGGGGTGTCCTCTACCAACCCGATCAAGCGAATAAAATATTATTATTCATTTTATTATTGAAGTTCCTAATAAAATTGTAAGAAACAGAAAAACACGACATGGCCAATGTATTATAAAAGCGTGGAACATATTCAACTGTATGCAAAAACAAAATAAAAATGGAATACGCACTGGTTAGGTATAATGTAGGATGACTAATGAGGGCATGGCGTCGTATATGCAAACAAACGAAAGAGAGTTTCTTAAGCGTATAGACGAAATAAAGATGTGCAAAAGAAGATTCATCATATCTTGTGAGTAGTAAATAAAACATAGCATTTACTAAATGTTGTTTTTTTCTTTTATAACTGTACCTATTTTAGCTGTGTATCCGTCCTCGAATTTATTGACTTTCCGAGAACATATGTATATCATCCACAGGAGTGACTTATTAATTTGAATTTTAGTTTCTCAGTCAATTATTCTGATAAGCTGATACACCTTGAAAACTTTAAGACCTTTATGTCCACCTATCATGCAAGAGAAACATATTTGCAAACCTCTATTAACCCTATGTATTGTACCTTGAACTTGGAAAGACAATAATGTCACTACTGATATTTTCTACGAGAATGTACTAGTTTATTTGGCAACTTTATGAATTATATCAATGAAATAGATCCAAAGGGAAAATAAACTCTTGCCGTTTCACAAACGCCATACCAACATGGGTTATTCATTCAATGCGAGAACTTTGATGTATCCTGTATCTAAACTGTCTCTGCAGACACATACACAGGGTGATTGCATTGACACAATCAGTTGTCCGTATTTCAAACCACAAAGCCAAAAGGGCCATCCATTAAGTTAATTTAATACACACAACTCCTTCAAGAAATTTAAATGATCTTCCTAATAATATACGTCTATGAGACTTAACCCTCGTTTACATTTCCGCTATGTAGAAACTCGCAACGAAAGTGATTTGCAACAATTTAAAACAATCCTGTATTACCAGGAGTGCAATTTTGAATAACTGTGTATACATTGATAATCTTCAGATGTCTGACTGTATGACTTCGCCTGTGCCTTCAAGCTGAGATACAGTCTGCGTTTTTCGTCACGATCGGAGTAGGAATGATCATTTGGGGTAAATGGAGCAGTTGTTTAATGAAGGTTGTAGAAATCTCAATGTTTCTCAATTTACTTTCAAAAGAGAAATAAAATGTGAGTTCCACTGGTGTTTTCTAAAAAAAAAATCTCAGTGAGATCAGTAGCTTTTAGTTTTTCAGTTCGTGTTTTAGTGTTATATTGATTACAATTAGAATAAATTGAATACAGACTAATAATTATACCAAAAGGAATTTGTTCTTGATTTGAAATGTTCTATAAGTGATAAAAGCAACTAAATTAGTATCACACTACTGTTTTTTTTTTCTTTTCTGGAGGATTATTTGACAAATGTTTCCATACTATCCGTTGCAAATTTAGAATGCAAGAAATTATTGGAAACAATATCATATGCGGTACTGTAAAACACCATTTTAATGCTATTTGAGTGTGTGATGATATAATTCCTAGGCACATATCACAACTGTATTTAAACTCTTATTATAACGTCTGTTCATTCATTTAGTTAGTATGTTTTGTCTGTGTTTGAGTTCAACTTTGGAAAGTATCAAGTGCTGCTACTTATACTAGTAACATTAACAAAGTTTTGATGGAGCGGTACTTCGCGATAATAACGTTCCAACGTAAACGCTAGTTGATGGTGAAATTTACAACCAAGCAGCAGTTAATGTTTAGTCATTAACTAAAGGCCAGCGCTTTAAAAGGCTCAATTAACTGCCGCATACTGTACAATTGTAAACTAATTTTGTGTGTTGCAGAAGCCTTTAGCGCCAGCTTCTAGTCGGTTATGGGAATATTATTATGTTGTTACCGAAATCACTATTTCTATCCGTATATCTTACCAGTTTTTGAAACACCTTCCAGAACCATCCTTAACAGTTCTTCTGGAAATCTTCAATGATTTATGGATTACTGGTAATGTACCAAAAATTTGGAAAGAAGCAACAGTAATACCAATTCCCAAACCAGGCAAAGATGGCGCAGATCCTAGCAACTATAGACCTATATCATTAACTAGTTGCGTTTGCAAAACAATGGAACGAATGATCAATTCTCGGCTTGTATGGTATTTGGAAAGCAACAATTTAATATCTCCTTTCCAAAGTGGCTTTCGTTATGGTCGTAGTACGAATGATCATCTGGTTAGACTGGAAACCTTTATTCGCGACGCTTTTATCAAGAAGGAACACTTAGTAGCGGTTTTCTTTGATCTGGAAAAGGCCTATGACACAACGTGGAAGTACGGAATACTAAATGACCTGCACGATCTGGGTCTAAAAGGCCGACTGCCCTCGTTCATATCAAACTTCCTCTCAGACGGGGAATTCAAGGTACGAGTGGGCTCCACCCTCTCTGATATGCACGATCAAGAGATGGGTGTGCCCCAGGGCAGTATTTTATCGGTGACGCTTTTCAACATAAAAATTAATAGCATCACCAAGTGTCTGACTCCCAGTGTGGATTGCTCCCTATATGTTGACGACTTTTTAATATGTTACCGATCCAAGCACATGCATACAATTGAAAGACAATTGCAGCAAAATATCAACAAGATTCAAAATTGGGCCAATACTAACGGTTTCAAATTCTCGAAATCAAAACCTGTATGTATGCATTTCTGTCAGCTACGAAGACATCATGATGGACCTAAACTCACGCTGGACGGAACACCTATTCCAGTTGTTGAGGAAGCAAAATTCTTAGGTATTATCTTCGACAGAAAACTGACCTTTATCCCACACCTGAAGAATTTGAAAGCTAAATGCTTGAAGTCTCTAGACTTACTTAAAGTAATAGCGCACACTGACTGGGGTGCTGATAGGAAAGTCATACTCAGTTTATACAGAACATTTATTCGCTCGAAAGTAGACTATGGTTGCGTTGTCTATGGTTCAGCCAGGAAGTCCTATTTGAAGATGCTAGACCCAATTCATCATCAGGGAATAAGACTTGCCTTGGGAGCATTTAAGACATCCCCGTGTGAAAGCCTACTCGTTGAAGCGAACGAACCACCTTTACCACAACGTAGAGAAATACTTTCTGCACAGTATGCTCTCAAATTAAGCTCAAACCCTCTGAACCCTGCTTTTTCGGCTGTTTTTGAACCCAAATATAAAAACTTATATGACAATAAACCAAACGTCATACCTACCTTTGGCATTAGAATATTACCATGCCTTGACAGTACCAAAATTGATCTTTCAAAAATTCTGAAAACGACCGTCTCCGAAACACCTCCCTGGCTACTTCAACAACCAAAGGTACTTTTCACGTTACACGATGGAAAAAAATCGGAGAGAAACCCTTCCATCTTCCACAACTCTTACCATGAACTAATCGCCCAATTTGAAAATTATACAAGAATATATACTGATGGATCAAAAGATGAGGAAAAGTCTGCTGGAGCCTTCGTTAGTGGAAAACACACAACAAAAGTCCGCTTGCCAAATGGTACATCAATTTTTTCAGCTGAAATCAGAGCAATAGACCTTGCATTGCAATATATTGAAAACAAGCGTATTTTAAATAGCATCATCTTCTCCGATTCACTATCAGTACTTCAGTCATTACATAATAGAAAACTGGAGAATCCATTATTAGCTAATGTTCCCCTTAAACATACTGAGCTGAGTACCTCACACAATATAGTATACTGTTGGTTACCCAGCCATATTGGAATTAAAGGTAATGACAAAGCAGACCGCGCTGCTAAAATGGCTCTATCACTAGAACCATCTGATTTTAATACACCGTATAGGGATTTTATACGTAGTATCAAAGAATGTTTACGTCAGAAATGGCAGGCATCATGGAATGATGCCGTGAATAACAAACTTCATGCCATCAAGCCAACCCTAGGAGAATGGACTCCTTCCTACAGAGCCGTCCGTAGGGAGGAGGTAGTCGTTGCAAGAATTCGAATCGGTCATACTTATTTAACCCACTCCTACATACTAAAAGGAGAAGACCCACCAGAGTGCATATTGCAATGAACCATTCACTGTTAAGCACTTTATGTTGGAGTGTTTCGACCTCCAACCTACGCGTAATCATTATTACAATGTGCATGACATTAGGGAGCTCTTTGACACAGTTAGCGTTTCTTATATTATAGACTTCCTGAAGGAAGTAAATATTTATCATAAGCTATAGCTTGTATGCTATCACCTTGAACAGTTTTATGTGCTATATATACCGTCGGTAGATTTTAATTACCTTTCATCTGTTTTCGTTGTCATACATCATTTGCACTCCCCGTTGATCGGGAAACTATTTATTTATAACCGTTACCATTTTATCTTTTTACCTTCAACTGTTTGGTTTCGTATCGCTGGTCGATACTAAACCTTTTACCACTTTTACATGATGAAAGATATAACCTTTTGTATGGCGCTAAATAGCCTCATAGTGCTGGTGCGCCGTAAAAATTCAACTAACCAACCAACCTATCCGTATATCAGCGTAAATATGTTTATTAAATTGATTAATAAAGCAGGAGTCAACCTACTGTGAATAACTTTTGACTCTAGTCAACACAGGTGTGTATGTCTTAGTCTCGGCTTAACACATGAAATGGTCATTAATGTGGCTGCTAGAACCTTCCTTGTTTTCGTCTCTGATATTTCAAATATAATGCGGAGATTTTGTAAACTACCTATAACGACTTACGTTATCATGTGAACACATAAATGAGTGGACGGAAATTCTATCTAAATCGAAGCTGGGCTCTTGAAACAAGGTCATTCTGCCTTGAATAAGGGTGGCCTTAATATTAAAGTTTGACTTTTTGTCTCACAATTCTGATGATGCTTGTACTGCGTGTATTGATTTATCGACAATCCATTAAAAATGGTAGTTTCCAATAAATACCACTATATGAAACTCTACTTTGACTTTTTTTTTAAGAAAACAGTATAACTTGGATAGGGACAGTATAATAATCCTCGTTCCTTTTAGCCCTTTATTGTTATTTAGCTTTAGTTGGAAAGAGTGCAAAATTGTGAATGACATTTAAGATAAGCTCAGTTTCAATTGTACAGACACTTGCATATACTTTACATGAAAAGAATAGCTAGAGTAGTATCTTTGCATACATTTGTATTACTCTCTCATAGACAGCATACACCAATTAACATCAGAAACTATGCACCAACAGGTGAAAATTGGGCAGTACTGGATCACTCATGGTTTCCTCTTTTGTTTGAATCTCGTGGAAAGTGTTTTAGAAATAATAATAATAAAAAAATCCCGAATATCAAAATTGCTTGAGCAATTCCAGCTCAGAGCATTATCGAAGGTGAACAAGAACGTGTTTTAGAAATCCTTACAGGTCCTCTCTTGAGTTTTGTTCATCTCCATTAAGAAAGATATCTAAACTGTTGCAGGAGTAAAGATAAAATGGTATTTGATGAAATAGTAAATGCACCGGATTCCAGAAATTTTGTTTATATATTTGAATTTGAATTAATTGTAATTACACTATGTCTAGATATTCTCAATAATATACTTTATCAGTGAAATATTTATTGTTTCGAACTGCATGAAAACTTATTTTAAACTATAATTTGTGCATACGTTAACATCCTTTTAACCATTAGGTTTGTCGCTGATTTTAAATCATCCTTCGCATTTAGTCTTGAATTAGCATATAGCATCAAAACGGTTCTTACATGAACATATATCTTGAGGAATTACATATTTAAAACTGAAACAAAAACGTAAAAGATTGGTTATATCTCGCCGCACAATTAACGAATGCAAGAGGGCATAATGGAAAAAGTCTGTTTCTATTTTAAACTCTGGTTGCTGTATTAATAAAGTGTGGGATACGATCTGCAAAATGTAGATGATGAAAGAAAGTACAACTCTTTGCCATATCTAAAATTTAACAATAAACGACTCAACTTTAGACATGACATAGCAAATGAACTTGCTGAATTTTTTTCCCTAAACACTCATCACCTAATTTATCAGCATATTTTCAAATAGCTCAGAAAGTTATAATCAACCGTTATTACCTTTAGAACTTATTGAAGCTACGAACAAGGCCCATGATACACCCACCATGCATATGAAAGTACATTTGCAAATTTTGAAACACCTAGCTGAACCATCATTATTAGCTCTGATTTTGATACTAAGAATTTGGTACGAACCGACGGTAATAACTCCTCCAAAACCCATGCAAATATAGCACCAATCATATCAACTACCTTCCCATTGCCTTGACCAACCATGTCTCTAAAACTAAGGAAAGAATGATAAGTGCAAAGCTCGATTGGTATTTAGAGACTATCAATCTAACATCTCCGTTCCAAAGTGGCTTCTGATATAGCCGCACGACTATTTATCATTTGTTTAGATTTGAGAAAAGTATTCTTAATGCTTTTATCAATAAAGAAGGTTTAGTAGCTGTCTCGTCAGTTTGGAATAGGCCTATGATACAACATGGAAGGAAGTAATAATGAATGAAATGCACAATCTGGATCTGAAAGGCTGTCTACCAACTTCTGTAACACTTTGTTTCAAATAAGGGCTTCACAGCAAGACTGCTTTTCACCCTGTCTAATATGTACCAGAAATTGATGGGTGTACCACGGAGCAGTATCTTGTATGTTACTATTTTTAATATCAAAATTAATGTCATTGCAATTTTGGGGCACCTGGAGCGGATAGTTTGCTACATATTGATGATTTCCTAATATGATGTTGACCGAAAGACATGCATACAATTGGTAGACAATTGCCACCAAATAAAAAGACAAGTTTCATATAGGGCCGCCACCAATGGTTTTAAATTCTCAAACTCATGAATAGTATATGTACATTTTTGCCATGATGGCAACATGATGAGGTTAAAAATTCACACTAAACGGAGCAAATTTATCTATACCGGTTGTTCAGCAAACAAAGCTACCAGGTATTTTCTTATACAGAAAACTCACCTTCATTCCGGACAGTGCGAAATTGAAAGCTAAATGTTCGAAAGCTCTTAATTTGCTCAAGGTAGTAGCGCAAACTGACTGGGAAACAATTACAAAAGTCATTCGTAACATGTATTGATCGTTTGTCAAATCTAAACTATACTATGGTTGTCTTGTTTGTTGTACAGCCATGTAGTCCTACTTAAAGATGCTTGACCCAATTCACCATCAAGTAATACTCTCGCTTCGGGAGCATTTAGTATATCCCCATGTGAAAGCCTTTTGGATGAAACGAATGAAATAACTTTATCATCAAATCGTACATAAACAATATCTATATGAATATAGCCCTAAAATTAAGATCAAACCCGTTCAACCCTGCTTGTGCTACTATGTTCCCAAAAGAAAAACATACACAAAAAATCAAATAACACCCCAAACGTTGGCATTAGAATATCTTAAAGCCTCGACATAAAAAATTGACCTTTAAAATATAAAATATCGTCTGTTTCTGTAGTACCTCCCTGGCTTCTTAAACAACGCAAATTAATTTCTTTACGGTGCATGAGAACATGAAAATGTTAAACAAAAAAAGAAACTGACGACTTTTACGTGAATGGATTTTTCATAATGTTGTTATAAGGAACGTTTCTCCAAATTTTAAAAACCACACACGAATTATCGCTGACTGCTTAAAGGATGACGTAAAAGCTGCTGCAGCCTTCATTAGTGTAAATCACACTGCGAAATATCGCTTGCCAGGCGGTGCAATGATATTTTCTACCGAATCGACCTTACCCTGAAATAAATCAAAACCATACTTTAAACCCGATCAGCTTCTCCGAATCCCTATCAGTACATCAGTCACTACACAATAGGAAGTTGGAAAATCCACTACTAACTATTACCTTCATCAATCATACCTAGCTGCGCACTTTTAACAACATAGTATATTGTTGTTTACTTGGCCATGTCGGTATTAAAGGTAACCAAATAGCACACGGTGCTGCTAAAGTTTCCCTATCTCTTAAATCACCTGATTTGAAAATATTGCACACAAAATTTAAACCTAGTATAAAAAATCCTAATGTGGTACGTTGCAGGTATCGTGGATCGATGATATCAATAACATGCTCCATGCGTTGAAGTCTATCATAAACGAATGGCCTCCTACCTACGGAATGATCAGTCTGCAAGAATTGTAATTGGTCATGCTTACATAACCTACTCTCACATATTAAAGGGCAAGAGCCCACTTGAGTGCGGTTTTTGAAATGATTTGTTCACGATGAAGCACAGTATGACAGACGGTTTTGATCTCCAAGCCACACGAAATCGTTGCTACAATGTTCAGTACATGAATATGCTATTTGATGTGGTAAATATGAATTGCATTTTAAATTCCTGATTTCCTGAAGGAAGTGAATATTTATTCTAAAATATGGCTTGTATGGAACCCTATTTTTCTTGAGTATTTTTTAAACAGCATGTTTACTCCTTATCACCCTAATTCAGCCTTTATAATCTTATTACACTTTATAAACAGCATTTACATTCCTCATTCATATAATTCCATAATATCTTCATTGTTTTGTTTACTGTTTTAGCTCATTGGCAATAAATCTTTTTGATAATACTATTTTATCATATAACTGTTTTTCTGGTGCTATTTAGCCTTGTAATACTGATACACCGTAAAATATACAATCAGCCAGTCAATTACTTTATCTTTCTTGTGGAAAATTTGCGAAAGCTTTGACTTTGATAACTATTTCAGCGTGAAGTGTCAATTTTTCGATCCTGTAGAGAATTTACTTTGTATATTGATTGACTACCAGCCCAAATTTTGGTATGCACAATTTGGAGGCTATGTCTAGGATAATATTATAAGTACTCTTTTTTCTCCTACTTCATAGCCCAGTCAAAAGTGTTATCGCAGCTGCAGCTATTTCTTGACATAAAGTACTGACAGATTTTGCTTTCTTCAGTTATGGTTCAGTGTCAAGTAATATTCGTATGAATATGTTTTGCCGTTTTGAAGTCTACGTTTTGGAATAATTGAAGAATTTCATTTACATTTTCTTCTTACATATTTCTTGTTCATACATTCTGTTAACCTGCCTTGCAGCAAACAAGCCAGTGTATAGTTATGCAGTTGTATAACTGGGCGTATTCTGGCTCTTCGTAAACAGCTATATATTTCGGGCACGATCGCCAGTTCACATGATGTGACATGCACATACTAGGAGTGATCGGATGTCGTTCAATGGATATCTCCCAAATCATTGTATCAAAGTCTATTTCAGCTCTTTCTCCAACACAGCGTCAAGCAAACATCTGAATGCAGCAAACTTTTTTAAAAGGCAACTATGTCTTGTTTATACAGTTGCTTTATCGAACAATCAAAAGAGGGGAAGATGTAAAAGATTATTACATAATCTCTGCCTGTCGACTTTATCGCTCAATATTAAGCTTCTCAAATAGAATTGGTGAAATACAATGGAACCCTTTTTCTGAATTATATATCAAATATAAAATTGAAATCTTAGGCAAAACATATGGATAAAGTTATTGTCTGCTAAACAACCTGACCAAGCATACGGTGGTGGGGTCGGAAACGTTGCATGT
>JAECUM010062810.1:0-13738 GCA_016617855.1 Megalonaias nervosa
TATATATATATATATATATATATATATACAATTGTAACATCTGATATTGTGCAAGTTTACAGTCTTAAAAAAACTGTGTACAATAATTGTACAAAGGGGAATAATTAAATAGTAATTCTGACATTGAACGTCAGTAAAAGGACACATTTAGATTCACCAATTGGATACTGTCAGACCTACCTGAACAATTATAAGTTTATTTACAATCTTCATTGATAAATTCATCATATTGTATCAATTATACGTATGTGAAAGGAAATCAAAGCCATTTGTTTGAATTTCTTTTTATGTTCTACCAATAAATAAATAGGACTTGTATCTGCTTCCACCGATTTCGATAGCGAGCATCCTTTTACTTTCAATATGAAGAAACTCACCATAATACAGTGCCGCGCATGCTCAACGGTTAACACTGCGAATAAAGCTGGAGAATCTGGTTATTTTGTTTCACTCTCTGGGAGATGAGCTATTCTATTTCTGCAAGCTACTGTATTCATTTTACGCGGTGTGTGACTGGTAAAGTATGTTATTATTGCACGATATTTATTTTTGTGTAAGTATGAGAATGACAGTCCAGGAAAAGAAATGTTCTTCTTCTTGATGAATAAAACCAGCCCCGAGACACCGGATGCCAAAAACCAATTATAGTCAAATGGAAAGTGACTAGTATCGAAGTACCAAAAGTATTTTCCTTCATATCTAGAAAGCTTATAAAATTATATATATATATATATATATATATATATATATATATATATATATATATATATATATATATATATATATATATATATATATATATATTGTTACGTTTCGGCTCGTTTAAAGTAACATAAAGAAAAGAGTGACTACAACAAGCTTTGTAAATTTTAACAAAAATAATTTATTTCCCTAGAAAACACGGTGAAAAGGTAAGAATATGAAACAAGACTTACGATTTACGAGGAAGATCCAAAAATCTGTCATAAAATTGTGAAAAACACATAAGTCCTGGGAATAAACAGTTCTAAATTGACGTAGTCTGAATCTCAATTCCGTTCCAAGATGGCGGATGATGACGTCAGACGAAGGTTAAACACAAATGTCCAGAATTTTCACTGTGAATCACAATTTGTATTGTTCAGTCCCAATTTAGAATTAATTTCAGCAAATGTCTTTGTCCAAAGCCAGTTGTGTAGTTCTCCAGGGAAAATAATTATCATTTAAAAGGTAGATGAAGTACAGCTATCGTCAATAACAAAACACATGTTGTTCTTCATACGTACGAACGAACAACTCTTTCCAGCACAAAAGAATACCTTCTTCTTAAGGTATTAGAAACTCTATAAGATGTTACAATGTGACTCTCTAAGATGTTAAAATATGACTCTAGACTAGTTCGCAGCTACCTGAGTATTTTAAAGCAAACTAATACGTTATTTCATGTACACGCATGAAGAAATCGTGGAGATTTCGAAATATTGTCAACGTAGTATAGAATGTCAACAAGTATTATTAGTAATGACCGTGGTCACAACCAATCATTTACATAGCTATTTCCGACTGTTTACTTATTATGACAAAACCGTCATACAAAAATCGTGCTTACGCGAGTCACATTTACGTTTTAAATAAACACGATGTTTCTAACAAAATATCAGACCCTGCGAACATAATCATCATCATAATAATAATTATATTTAATGATATAAAAATGAAATAAAAATGAAATAGAAACAATTAGAAAGAATTCAAATTTTAACACACATGTAATTTAACTACAGGGTCGTAACACTTTCCCCCATAATGAAAAAAGAAAGATTTATGTAATAAAGCTTTCTTTTTTACCAGACGTAAATTATACATCAGGTAAAAAAAAATACATAAGAAGAACTCTTATGTATTATACAAAGGTGTATATGAAAACGATATTTCTATACACGGGAAAGTGCATCTGCAATTAAATTGTCTTTTCCTTTAATGTGCCTGATGTCAAGATTGTACTCTTGCAAAAATAAACTCCATCTCAATAGTCTTTGATTTTTATTTTTCATCCTGTAGATGAAAGTAAGGGGGTTGTGATCACTAAACACAACAATCGGAGAAGGAGCTGAGCTGATATAAACTTCAAAATGCTGTAATGCCAGTATTAAAGCCAAGCATCCCTTCTCGATTGTCGAGTAATTTCTTTGGTGTCTATTTAATTTCTTAGAGAAATAACACACTGGGTGTTCTACACCATTTTTGTCATCTTGAATCAAAGCTGCTCCAACCCCAACATCACTTGCACCACAGATAGTTTGAATGGTTGACTGAAATCTGGAGCTGTTAAAACTGGTGCACTTTTAAGTATGGCCTTTAACCTATCGAAAGCCTCTTGACATTTCTCAGTCCAAAGAAACTTGTTTTTCTTTCTCAACAAGTTTGTCAGAGGTTCAACAATATCAGAAAAATTAGAACAAAATTTGCGATCGTACCCAGCCATACCCAAAAATCGCATCAGCTGTTTTTTACTGACAGGCACAGGGAATTCAGAAATAGCCTTGATCTTAGCATCTATGGGTTTAACTTGACCATGTCCCACAATGTGTCCTAGAAAGGAACACAAGCACGGCAGAACTCACTTTTAGATAAATTAATAGTCAAATTTGCTTCAGTGAGTCTGTCGAAGAACTTCCGAATCTTGGCTAGATGTTCTTTCCAGGTGTTGTTGTAGATGATGACATCATCAATATAAGCATCATACTTGTCTAGACCAGAGGTAATCATATTCATAAGGCGTTGAAAACTACTTGGAGAACCCTTCATCCCAAATGACATTACTTTATACTGGTGGAGTCCATCTGGAGTCACAAATGCCGAAATTTCTTTTGCTCTTTCCTTTAGTGGAATTTGCCAAAATCCTTTCAGAAGATCGAACTTGATGACGTATTTGGCATTTCCAATTTTGTCGATACAATCATCGATTCTTGGCAATGGAAATGAATCGGTTTTTGTCACACTGTTCACCTTCCTATAATCTGTACACATTCGGAAATTTGTATCCAGTTTCGGAACAAGAATGCACGGTGAACTCCAATCACACTTACTGGGCTCTATAAAATCATTTTCCAGTAAATACTGAATCTCCTTTTTCAAGTATTGCTACTTGAGAGGGTTCATCCTGTGTGGGTGTTGTTTCATGGGTTTTGAATCTACTATTTCAACGTCGTGAACAATTTTGTTTGTCCTTGTAGGTACGTCTGGAAACAAGTGCTCATATTCAGACAATAATTGTTTAAGTTCACTTTTTTTGTTGTTGTAAATGAGAAAGTGTCTGGTCTAGATTTTCCAACACTTCCGAATTCCGAAGATTTGTTGTTCCAAGATCAGTAGAATCTGACTGAATTCCTTCATTCAAATCCTCAGTTGGTGGGACAGGTACAACTAAATTAATTGCATGATTTACCTGGCTATTTCTTTCAATATAGTAGTACTCCATTAATTTACTTTGACCAGAGTACTAATATTATAATATAACTCATTCATTTTCTTCTTTACTTTGTAAGGGCCATAAAATCTTACTTGAAGAAAATTCTGCAGAATGAGCAAGAGAGAATGGACTTTATTACAGGACTCAAAAATTCTCTCTTGTATACTTCGGTGAAATCATAGTTTCACTTTTGACTTGAACTGCTGAATGCCAAATTCAAGTATAACAAGCTGGAACATTCCAGACTTGAAATTTAACCTTTGACCAGATTGAACAAATTTGAGAAGGCCAAATTGAGCAAAATTCCTCAAAGGAATTACCTCTGGAAAACTTGTTGACGCACACTTGATGGTCAACAAATTTTGGTTACCTGACTTGGTCTTTAGTAAGGGATCAACACAATCTACCATAATTCTACTGAATGGTTCGTCAAATGCAGGAATTGGTTGCAAATGAGCTTTAGGTATCTTTTGATTTGGTGTTCCTACAATTTGAGAAGTATGACAAGATCTAAAAAAAATTGCACAAATCACTTTTGATTTTTGGCCAATAGAAGTGAGTCAAGATCTTTTGATACATTTTATTTATCCCTAAATGGCCAGCCAGAGGAATTTCATGGGCCAAACTAAGTATTTCCTGTCTGTAAGGTTTCGGAACCACAATCTGATATTTTATTGACCATTCGTCACAAGCAGGTACCTCGGGAGGTCTCCACTTTCTCATAAGAACTCCATTTTTAATGAAGTAACAGATAGGTACTTCAGTTACTTCTTTTTCACTAACGGCCCGCTGAAACAAACAGGAGATCTCAGGATCTTTTTCCTGTTCGACGACAAGTGATTGTCGTTTATCACCCTGATCAGATAAAAGAAAATGAGTATTCAGAAGAGGATCACTATGATCAATACCTTTTGACTGATCGAAACTAGAAGTGAACGTGGCCTCATCAAAAGCCTGACCAATACATGTGTCAGCTAAAGGAATACATTCCTTATCAAAATCATTCTCAAGAGCTTTTTTGCCATAGATCTGGTAACTGCACAAGCTGGGAATAAATCAGGGATTTCTTTTTCAATAGGATCAACTTTCTGATCCAAAGAAGGCTTGTCAGTTACAAGTGGATTAACCACAACCTTTTCTCCAGCTAAGTCATTGCCTAGCAACAAATGAATGCCCTCAACGGGTAAAGTAGACACTACACCGACTGTCACAGGTCCTGAAACTAAGTCTGATAACAAATTAACAGAATGGAGAGGAACATTAACAACACTGCACTCTACTCCCTGAATGAGAACACTCTCATTAGAACAGGTCTTCTCAGAAGAAGGCAAAATACCTGAAACTAAAAGACTCTGAGAAGCTCCTGTATCCCATAAAATTTTAACAGGGATAGGATTGGCCAAATCACCCAAGAGTGATATAAAACCCTTCGACATGAATGGTTCAAAATTCTCCATAACACAATCAGACTGAGGTTTTTGAAACCCAACAAATGTATTGTTTTCAATACATGACCGTGACCTTGACCTCTTAGTAATAAGAGCATCTGGGATAGGTCTATCTTGATTCTGATGCCTATATTTCAGTTTGAAGCAATCAGAAATAACGTGTCCTTTTTTCTTACAATAGGTACACGTAGGAATAGACAAGGATTTTGAATCAAGTCTCTCAGAGGCTTGATTTTTAGAATTTGTGCCAGATTGAGTTTTACTGAGAGTCGTATTTGACTGAAACACCTTTCTATCAGTAGACTGCTGAGTGAAAGATTTGGTTACAGCAGGAACTTTATGAGTTAAGAAATACTCAGCAGCAGCAATAGCAGCTTTTTCCAAGGTTTCAAACTTATGCTCTTCAAGATGATTCTTAATGTCACTATGGACACAGTTCTTGAGCTCTTCAAGTAATACTAATTGTTCAAGACTTTCAAAATCATGTTCGATTTTCTTGGCTAAGCGCCATCTCTTGAATAACTGTTCTTTTTCTCTAGCAAATTCAACATAAGTTCGTCTAGCATCTTTCCTATAGTTTCTGAACTTTTGCCGATAAGCCTCAGGGACTAATGCATAACCTTTCAAGATGCATTCCTTAACCAAATCGTAATCAGAACTTTGCTGTACTGACAGAGATATATAGATATCTCTGGCCTTGCCATAAAGTACACTCTGCAATAACTGAGTCCAATATTCTCTTGGCCATTTCGAATTCTCAGCAATTTTTCAAAAAGAATAAAATATTTGTCTACTTCTTTTTCACTAAAAGGGGGAACTAGCTTGATATTTCCTAAAATGTTAAAATTTGAATTTGCACGAGAAGTGGAATCGTGTCTGTCACTTGCCAGCTCAAATTCTTTCATTCTAATTTGAAATTCTTTCTCATCCTTCTCTTTTTGTATTTGTACGTGTAATTGCTCTTTTTGTAATTGTATTTGTCTGTCTTTCTCCATTTCTTCTATTTGCCTTTGTTCCTTTTGTAATTCTATTTGCCTTTCTTTTTCCCTTTCTTCTATTTGCCTTTGTTCCTTTTGTAATTCTATTTGCCTTTCTTTTTCCTTTTCTTCTATTTGTCTTTCTTTCTCCCTCTCTCTTTCCTGTCTATCTTTCTCCTCCTTTTCAGATTGTAATCTCATTTGTTCTTTTTGTAATTCAATTTGTCTTTCTTTTTCTTTTTCTTCAAATTGTAATTTCATTTGTTCTTTCTGATTCTGAAGTTCGAGCTTCCTTAACTCTGTTTCCATCTTGTATTTCATTTTTAGTTCCATTTTCTTAATGTCAGAGTCTGTCATAGACTTACAGCAGCAGTAGAGCTGGACCCTACAACTTTGTAGAGACCTTATTTTTGAAAATTAAGGGTTCCCTGAAGAAAAAAAAACATTTTTGTCCTAATAATGAAAACTTCTTTAATTGACCAGATTTTTTCACAATCTGGTCACGTGCGTATGTCCTTCAACAGCTCTACTGCTGCTATAAATTAAACAGCCATATAAATATTATCAATAATGAGTATCGGAGAACCACACTCAGCTAAATTAGCTCTACTGCTGCTATGATTTTTATCCAAAAATTGTATCAAGTCCGTTGCGATATCTTGACCTAGGATCATGTAAATTTATCGTTACAAAACCAAAAGGAGCAGATTGTGCTTTTGAAAAGAAATTTTTAAATATATTCATGTCCATGTCGCCTGAACACCAAGTATAATAAATATTCTGTAGAGTATGATTATCTACGCCATTAAACACAACTAAAATGTTACAGTTGTCTCTGATTACTTTTGGAATTTGTGTATATCTCTGTGTAACATAAATCACGTCTGTGTTTTTATGTCTACCTCGTGAAAATATTCTAGCTGGATTTGATTGTTTGTCCAGCATATCATCATCATACACCACTAAATTATTAATAAATACATCCAGATCATCTACAGATGGCGCTTCATCAATATCAGTAATAAAGTCTATGACATTGTCAGAGACGTTATCTTTATGTAACGATTTTGCGTTTTCATTAAAATCTTTAAGTACTTCGTAACATCGCTGATCATCTACAGATGGCGCTACTAAATATAATTTATCCCACTTCAGCCATCACATTATTAGATTAAGCAGTAATTGCGTCTTCCCACTTCCAGATGGGCCTATTATAATCATTCTGATAGAATTCGGAAGCGCTGGATGGTGTTTTACTGGCTCTGGTTTTCGTGTCGCAGAAAAAGTCAATTATATCCATATAATAAATAATATGAGTCTATATTGTGTTCGATGCAGAGCACCTACCGATACTACTGAATTAACGACAATAACAACAAGAAATAAAAGACGTGCACTTACAGGCAAGTGTGTGAAATGTGGTACCAAGAAATATAAATTTATTGCAACAAAGACAGGTGGGGGTGATATAGCCGCTTCGTTAGGAAAATTACCAGGAACTCCATGAGCTAAATATCCCGGTGAGAAACATTTACCCGGATATAATTATTGTGGTCCTGGAACTCGTCTCGATATCAGACTCGATGATCAAGATCAACCAAAACCAGGAGAGTATCCAGTAAATAAGATTGATCAAGCGTGTCACGTTCATGATGTCGCGTATAAAAGTAAGGATTTGCAACACCGACATCTCGCGGATGTAAAATTGATTCACGCGTTAAATGCTATACCTAATAAATCTCTCAGAGAAAAATTAGCTAGTTTTCTAGTAAAAACTGCTATGAAAGGTAAACTAGTGCTAGGGGCTGGTAATTAATTATATAACTATCATAATGGAATCTGTTTATTATTCCCCGAGAGGATTTTGGAGAGGTAAAGCAGTGATTAGTAAACTCGCCGAAGCAGCAAAAGTTTCACGTGATGTCGCTGCATCATGGTTAGCACGACAGGCAATATGGCAAATCTTCCTAAGTCCACCTAAAAGAATTCATTACGCGCATTTTGATGTTAGTGTCCCTAATGAAGTTCATCAAGCGGATATACTGTTTTTACCACACGATACCATTAAAACACGTGGACGAAAAACACGCACGTACAAATACGCATTGACTGTCGTTGATATTGCTAGTAGATATAAAGAAGCCATTATCAACGAAAACAGCATCCGAAGTTGTATCTGCGTTTGAACGTATTTATCAACGTGGTGGTCTACGATGGCCAAAACTACTACAGGTTGATCCCGGTAAAGAATTTCTTGGAGTAGTATCATCGTTGATGAAGAAATATAATGTTAAAATCAGACGAGGACATACTGAAATTCATCGTGATCAGGCAATCGTTGAACGATTTAATAGAACACTTGCCGAGCGGTTATTTGGATACCAATATGCAAAGGAAATATCTACTGACTTTAAGGATAGATCTCGTGAATGGGTTGCAAGATTACCGAGTGTGATAGCTGCGTTGAATAATGAAATTACTCGTGCAACTTCCATGAAACCTTCTAATGCGATCAAAAAAAAATATATACCTAATGGCTACGGACAACGACATGAATCTTTCTCTCAACCAGTATTAGGTAATGTTACAGTTAGATATTTATATGAACCTGGCGAACTTGAAGGTGGTAAAAAAGAGCAACCGATCCTATCTGGAGCGTGACTACACATAAAATTTCTAGCGTGGTTAGATCCACTGGTAGACCTCCAATATACAGACTAGATTCTACAGCCCCTCAACGTGGATTTGTACGTGAACAATTGCAAATAATTCCTGAGGATACGCAATTACCACCAAGCTCAATTTTGTAAACGTCCAGAGCCTCGACGTCTATTACAATCAAGACAAGTCAGCATTACATTTTCACGTGTATGACCAAGATCACTATTAATTCTGTCTACGGTAAATTGTCTTGGATTCGAACACTGCCATGACATATTACAGTTGCAACTTGTGCAATGATTATTTTGTAATTGTTTTAGTTTTATAATAAATTCAACATCAATATCAAAATCACGATTATTTTTTTTGTCACACTGCTTATAACCAGATAGTTTTTTTCTTATTACGTCATTATTAACAGTTTGATCATTATTTTCTATAAAATTCATAATAACCCTATGTAGTTGAGTTATTCTTCTAACACGAGATACTGCAAGATAGACTAAGTTTGACCATTCGATACGATCATCTACAATCCAGATATTTGTATCAGTTATAGTTAATCCTTGTGACGAATGAATAGTTATAGCGTATCCTAACACCCACGGTGATTTATTCATATTCAGCGCATTCTCAACGACATTAATATCGACTAAAACAATGTCATTCAATACAAGATTCTGTACCCGGACATTTTCAATGTCTCCACCTGGTATTTCAACTTCAATATTCTGTCGTCTAGTATCTGAGGGGCGATAACACAAAGGTACAGGTAGATCTGAAAATTTTTCTTTATGTAACAAAAATAATTTATCCTGTAGTTCATCACGAACTATCTTTCTACTCGCGACTATCAAATCAGCGGGATTCCATGAAGTCCAAAATTCATTCATAGAAGTCTCTGGAATTACTCCTCGCATTATCTCACATTGTACTCTGTCTGGCTGAAGTCTGATTAATTTTTTAAATTCCTTCAGCGGTTCATCGATAGCTCTATGGTCATCATTTATTTCTTCATAATAATCTACGTTATTCTTTAGCCATTCATGTGGAGACTCTCCAACAAAAGGTGGTGGTTGACCATATCGCCGCACATAATCACAGCAGTATTCTTGTCAATAACCAATCAAGAAATGTTTTTAGTGTTTCTAACGACACCGTGCATATCTCGTCCCATATAATATATTTAGGTACATATTTTTCACCCATCCGCGATGGAGTCCATGTCTCCGCACCATCTAAAGAAACTGTGATATGTACACGATTTTACTCCTCGTTGCTTTATTTCTCTAGCAAGTTTGTGCGTCGGTGTTAAAACAATTATATCCGAATTATTATTTATAAATAAATTAATTACACGAGTTGTTTTACCTGACCCTCCACACCCATTAAGATAAACGGTTTTATATCTAGATACTGGATCGTACAGAGATGGTGCAGATGACTTTAATATTTGATTATTATTTCTGTAATATGTCTCCACAATTTCAACATCGGCAGATTCAGAATAACTAAATATATTTTCTTGTTTTATTCTCCATGTTCCCCATTCACCATTACCGAGTTTTAATAAATCTTTATATTTTTATGTACATAAAATGAATCCGTAGCGACTCTGACGGCGTAACGGGGAAATTTATTTATCATCGATAGTAGGTTTATCGAAACATAAGCTAACATCGAAGATCTTAAATGAGTAAATTGTGGTGACTCGCCATCGAGGTAGCTCACAATGGTACCTAGTTTCGTTCCATCTGATAAATAAGCATTACATCGGTTTATAAACGTATTTTTCTCAGTTGTATCAGCGATTATAAAATCTAGTTCAGCGTCGTCCATAATCAATCTTGTACAATGTCGTTTATAATCGTATGAACCACCTTGAGTAAACTTACCGATTATCTTTCTACCAAGATCTTTTGCAAGTTTTTCATCATGCTCGTTCCTGCATTTACTTATTTTAATGACATGATCTTCATCAATATCAGGGAATTCTTTCCTGGTATCATCGATATTAAATCTGTCTGGTTCTGGTAACCAAACTTGCTTCTGTGAACTATACGATATAATCGCTTCAGTTACTCTCAACGATATTAAAAATCCAGCATCAAGCATATACCGCAATAGTACTATCGGAACCCAACGTCGCTCTGAAAAATGTCTTCCAAACCAAGCATAAGTAATGGGATGGAGACCCTCTCTAAACTCGAATGATTCTACGTGAGAAAATCCTGTTAAGTCAATATCTGGTCCTTCCATGGGAAGGGGTCCGTTTATTGCAACCCTGGTCATGTCATGTGTAGGATGTCCGAATCTCTTAAAGTATTTAGAACATACTCCATATCCAAGAAAACTCCCAGGATAACACGCTACCATATCAACTGAGATAACATCACTATGGTTATATTTGGTGTTCCATAACCCACCGTGACCATATTCTACACAGCTTTTCTTGACATCTTCAAGGAATTCTGATCGTGTCGTTTTCCATGAATTTTTCTCCTGAGCGAAATGGGCAGCAACCGATGGTACGGTAAAGCAGTTATTCAATAATTGTCCAACTATGACATCATCAGAGGTATATTTCAATGCAAGATGTTCCATTTCTTCATGGAGAGATTCTATACGATAAATATCACCGTTAGGCCGTACAAACTGATCGTAATGATTATATTCCGAACTCTGAAATAACCAAACAGACACAGGGTCGCTTTTACTTATATTTTTAATAAAATCAAAAATGTCACCGTTATAAAATTTAACTTTTCTATCTCGTGGAAATATCGTTACAGCATTAGTCCATGCATGTGCATTATGATCAACGATTGTTATAGGGTTTCCGTTTTTTATATATTTTGGTTCGTATAATATCTCCCCGGTTAACGTTTTTACTGTTATTGGAAATCTTAATAACTTTTCTAACTCAGCAACATCCTTAGTAGATGCACCAGCATCTTTAACGGACTCTGCCCATTTGTTTATTTTTTTATGTCTTAAATCAGTTAAACCATTACCACGTATCGCATTTGTAAAATGTTCTGTAACTCGTTCAGCTACGCAGTTTATTCTCGATATTTTCATCGGTTTGAGATCTGTAATATTAGGTTTATCATTCAGCGGAAATATTCCATAGACAACTGCAGTTGCTGGATAACTCTGTATATAATAGGGTTTATCAATGCCAATAAGTATTCCTGGCTTAGATTTATTACTTAAAAGAACAATATTACCCCCGGGCTGCACACGGATTGGATCACGCTTATCACGAATAATCCAAATATCTTCTTCTGTATTTACAATAAATTTTATTAAAATAAAATATTTTTGATTATCAAGGTGATTAATAATTACTTTTCCTCGTTTGTCGTTCATCATATTAGTAACATTTCCAACTCTGAATGTTGACCATGCATGAACTGCACCATCGTCACGAAATTCCTTTTTTGCTTCACGAATGCGTTCGGTTACCATTAATGCCAGATCCTGCATCGAAGTACTAAGTTTATATTCTGATAATCTGTCAAGGTCAAATCTAGTAGGGGAAGGTTCAATAACGGATAATTCCTCCATATAATTAAAACAAATATTTAAATTAAAATTTTATTATATATATATATAATGATTGAAACACAAAACAAATGTGCTTGACTCAAAATTGGATATACTTCTATTTGTAATAAATCATGCGTGAACAAATACTGCGGAAATCATGCACAGAGTATCAAAAATGGAAGTACAGGACCAATACCGTGTGTGAAATGCGGTGTTGGAGTAAGAGGAAAAACTCAATTGTGCCTAAAATGTGGCGGAAAAAAATATAGAGAACTAAAACGATATTATGACAAAAAAAATAATACATTATCAGGTAAATCTCCCATAAAGACAGAAGAAGATTATCTGGTTAGATTTCAAAATAATGATTTAGACAAATAATATTATATATATAATGGAGCAAAATGAATTTGTGTCACATCCTATAATAAAAAATTATGAAGCATCCCAAGATGGTGTAATCAGACACTGTAGATTGAAAAACCAGTCGGTAGTATTATTAATACTGGTTATCTTATATTTACTGTTAATGACAAGAAAAAAAATTATTTATCTCATATATTTACATACGAGTGTTTTTTTGGAATAATCAAGGATGGGTATGTGGTGGATCACATCAACGGTAATAAGCTCGATAATTCGATTTCTAATTTACGAGTTACTACACAGAGTCAAAATTGTAAATCCGGAAACACAGGAAGGTGTAAATTATACAGAAAGAGAACTATTAAATCAGTGAATACAGAGACTGGGGAAGAAATTAATTTTGAATCAATTAATTCTGCTGCCAAATATTTTGACATAGTACCACGATCGGTACAACGTGTCGCAGAAAATATACAAAAATCTGCCTTTTCGAAAATATATAATCAGCGAAAAGTATTTGAATATGTCTAATTTTGTCTTCTTACAAAAACAAATAGTTCGACTCTGTTAATTTTCCCAAGGGTTTTGTTTAGCCATAATTACAGTCACTGACCCTGTCATGGGTTCATCTTCATCGCTCTCAGCGTCATTATCATTTTTTACAGAATCAGATAGCATAATCTTTCTTAATTGCATTACACGATTATCCACAATCTTTTTTCTTTCGTTCTCGTGAGACAGTTCGGATTTAATATTTTCGATAGAACGTGCAAGAGGTGCAAATAGCTTTACCTGATTGTCGTTTACCATGGCTAGTGATTCAAGCATGGCTTGATAAATTAATTTTATGAATCTGTAGTTTGAAGATAATGTATATTTATTATCGAATTTTCTCTGTTGCAGTAATTCAAAATCGCACATAATTTTCTGAGGGTCGAGATTATCAGATATTTTTATTCCGTTATGTTTTAGTGTTTTAATAGCAGAAATAATATCATTGATGTTTTCTTGGTTCATTATATATATATTTATATATTTAATATAAAAAAAATATTAGCTCCCATGACTTTCTTTTTTTTGTTTTGTCAGGGAGCTGTTTTGTTTGTGATATATGGTTTTATGATTTTTATTTTGAACTGCACAAACATAAACTTATCCTAATGATTGTATGGTTATGAATATATACAAATGGTTTATGATTTTGGACGGCACAAACATAAACTTATCCTAATGATATATGAACATGAAATATATACAAATGGTGATGACGAGGGGGAATCTTG